>MDKH01090495.1:0-11612 GCA_005239495.1 Nicotiana undulata | reverse complement strand
TTTGGCTATTCATGCAATACACTCACCAACATGGCTAGGCAGTGCAATTATATGGGCCTTCTTTAGCGGATGGATTTAGCTGGGCTTTATCAATTAGTTAGGCTAGTTTTTATTCAAATATTTGACTTCTTAGCTTATAGGAGCGAGTTTTATCAGTGTGTATAGTCTCGCCTATGTGAGGAAACAAACTATTTTGTCATTTTGTTTTAATTATTAATAAAAACTAGCCCTAGGAACTGCATAGTGGATTATTAGAAAACAAAATAGGTCAGACAAAAGGGGAAAAGCTCAAATAAACGCTTAAACATAATGAAAATCATAGGATAATACTAAAAATCAAAAAGAAAATTATTTTTGAAAAGGTGTTTAAGAACCCTAGTTTGAAGATGAAGTGTCGTTCTAGGAGAAATCGAAAAATCATTAAGGAAAACAACAGAATAGCTCAGAATATGCCCAAATCTATTACAGATCTAAGAAATCAAGAGCCAATAGTTAGGGTTTCTTAGAGATAACCCAAAGAGAAAGAGAAACGGCCTAGAAACCACAGGTTCTAGCTGGAGATGGTAGAATCTTACTCGGACGGCCATGAACGACCTGAGAATGACATGAAAAACCATTGGAGGTGAGTGAACCGCCTTCTGGTTCCTTTGAGTACCTCAAGGCAGCAATACTCGGCACAGAAGGGAGAGCCATGGGGCTGGGGATTGTGGTGAGACCACCATATTTACCGGCGAGTGACGGCCGGTGAAAGCAGAGAGAGTTTGAGAGATTAGAGAGATGTATAACGGCAGAGAAAACAGAGAGAATGAGAGGAGGTAATGAGGGTTTGGGAGTAGGTCATTAGGACTAATTAAGGAAATGGGGGATCTTGACCGCTGATCAAAATTGATCAACGGCCAGTATTAAATCAGGTATTGGGTCGGGTGGATAAGGTATTGGGCCTTGGGTATTTGGGCCGTTTTTAATTGGGTTGGGGTCAGATGTAATTAGGCTATAATTGAAATAAAAGTGGCTATTTGTTAAATACCCAATTTAATTGAATAAAACAATTTATAAAATATCTAATAATTGTACAAAATGAATTTAATGCATATAAAATAGTTAAAAATGATTATTTAGTATTTTAAAAATACAAATCACTAATTTCTGGATAGAAATAGTATAAAATCACATGATTGGGCTATAATTGCAAAGTTATTGCAATCAAAGCCAAAAGGTGCCAATTTGGCTAATTATGAAATGATTTGGTCTTAATAGGACCCTAAATAATTAATGAAACCAAGAAATGCTTCTAAAATCATTTGTAATGCAATTTTATAATTATTTATTGGAAATAAGATGCTGGATAAATTTATAAAAAATATAAGAAAATTATGGAAAAATATCAATTGCTATTGATACATGATTCTGAAGCTATATATGCAATTTTAAAATATTTTGAGGAAAAATAGGGTATCAACAGCTGCCCCTCTTTACCCGGAAAGGATGAAAGAGTTTGTTAGGTAAAGATATGATGGCCAATTTTGACGAAGCGAAACGGTTTGAGAGATTTAGGCAACACCCTGGCTTCTAAGCTGCCTACATATCCCTGGTTTGACAGAAATCAAGCCGTATGTAGTTTCGAATCCATCAACGAAGTATACCGGTGAAGTCATTACAATAACGGACGCAACATCTAGGGCTGGATTAGTGAATGGTTTACGGGAATGGTTAGGTTTGATATGGCTGGGAAAACTAGAGCGGGATCGCTCCTGCTGGGATAGTTTTCGCTCGCCGGATTACCTGCAAAATAAAAGCAATACAAGCGCATACTCTACATAAATTTGAACATGATGCAAGTTCCAGTTGGACTACAAATATTGTCTTCGGACGGTTAAGGATGACGTCCCTAGACCATGACGTCTTGGGCCATGAATTGTTTGATGAGAGATTCGCAGGCCATGAAATGACGTTCTCGAGCCATGAAGATGGTTCCTCCGAACAATGACGCCTTTAAATAATGATATGCAAGATTGAGAGATCCTCGAGCCATGACATGGTGTTCTCGGGCCATGAAGACGGTGCCTCCGAACTATGACGCCTTTGGACAAGTTGGCAATATTTCAGCCCATGAGATGCAATAATATGATGCTGACAAGACAAAGCTTAGTCTTGCGAGTTGAAGGGCAGAGCTTAGCCCGAAAGAGAAACGAAGTAAATAATGCTTGAGAGACAACGCTTAGTCTCGGTGAAAAAGTAAATTTGAGGCATAGCTTAGCCTAATGCAGGATTAAGGAGGAGATTAGCCTTATGCAGATGGAGGTAGAGCTTAACCTAATGCAAAATGGGGACAGAGCTTAGTCCCATGCAAGATGAAGGTAGAGCTTAGCCTTATGCAAAGGGAAGGCACAAGATTAGCCTTATGCAAGACAAGGCAGAAAGTTATCCTTATGTAAATGGAAGGTAGAAGAGTATCCATATGCAAAGGAAGGCAGAAAGTTAGCCTTATGCAAATGGAAGGCAGAAGAGTAGCCTTATGCAGATGGAGGTAGAGCTTAACCTCATGTAAAATGGGGATAGAGCTTTGTCCCGTGCAAGATGAAGGCAGAGCTTAGCCTTATGCAAAGGGAAGGTAGAAAATTAGCCTTATGGAAGGGAAGGCAGAAATTTAGCCTTATGTAAAGGAAGGCAGAAATTTAGCCTTATGTAGAGGAAGGCAGAAAGTTAGCCTTATGCAGAAGATTAAATAATAAATGACAGTAGAATTTATTAGCTGGTAGTAGATTGCGATATTGTGATTGTTGTGAGAATTGTGACTGCGGAGCATGTTATCCTTTGTGCTAATTGCAAATGTCGGCAAGTGCGATGGTTTTCGTGACTTTGAACAGGTTCGTTCTTTGTACGGACAGTGAACTTTGGCATTTGCAACCGTGTTGAAATTTGTGACTTATCTGCGTGTTTATTCTTTGTTCCTACATCCAAAGAAAAACCGCGAGTTATGTAAATGGGAAAGGTTGATTCGTATCCCCGATGGCTATGCTTGGTCTGATGGTCCTGATCGCATCATCGGGGTAGCGTTTGCTAAACAGAGCTATATTTTAAAAATAAGCATGCATGATTTTATAAATACGTAGTAGAAAATATATTTTTGAGGAATTTAGATGAACCAACAACCGTGACATGGTTCAAGACATTGCAACCTCTCATGCTACGGGATTTTGAGGGTCCACCTCAAAATTCTTCCCCAGTTAGATGGGTTGACACCTCTGACTGTTACGCATGCTGCGATTGGCTGAACTTGCTTCGGAATTTTGAGTGTCCTCCTCAAAATTCTGCCCCAGTTTCCAATTGCGTGGGAAAATGAAACTTTTATTGAGTTGTGACCGAACCCATACGGCTGCCTACGTATCATTGATAAATGGAATCTGGTCAGGCGTTGTTCAATTTGCATCATTCATAAAAGCATAAAGGATTACACATAGTAGGGTTTGATAGTATCTGAATTGATTGGCTTTGGCCAGACTTCTCCGTTCATTTATGCAAGTATAAGTGCTCCTCCTGTCAATACTCGGTGAACCATATACGGACCTTTCTAGTTAGGAGGGAATTTCTCTTTTGCTTCATCTTGAATTGGAAAGATTTTCTTTAACACCAGCTGCCCCGGTGCGAACTGTCTTGGCTTGACTCTTTTGTTGAAAGATCTGATCATTACATTATGATAAAGTTGCCCATGACATGATTCATTCATTCATTTCCCGTATATGATGGCTAGATGCTCATAACGACTCTTTACCCATTCTACATCGTTGAGCTCAGCTTCTTGAATGATTATCAAGGAAGGAATCTCCACTTCGGCGGGAATGATAGCTTCTGACAGATAAACCACTAAGTAGGGAGTTTCCCCACTTTACGTACGGACCATGGTGCAGTAACCCAGCAAAGCAAGTGATAATTTCTCATGCCACTGATTGTGTTTTTCTATCATCTTCCTCAATATCTTCTTGATGTTCTTGTTGGCGGCTTCTACGGCTCCATTCATCTGAGGTCTATAGGTTGTGGAATTCTTGTGCTTGATCATGAAAGTCTCACACATAGCTTTCATCATATCACTATTGAGATTGGATCGTTGTCGGTGATGATTGATTCTGCAACTCCGAACCAGATGTTTGAGAGTTGTAGGTATGGAAAACAAGAGCTGGCTGGGAAATATCTAGGAGAAGTAGGCTGATAGGTAGGTGGTGGAGATGGCTGATATGTTGGTGGAGGTGTTGACTGGTATGTGGGGGAGGGTGTTTGGTATATGGGTGAGGGTTCTTGGTATGTTGGTGAAGGTGATGACTGATATGTGAGCAAGGGTGTTTGGTAGGTTTGGTATTTCAGTGGGGATTTAGTCCTTTGTGCAACCATTACAGCTCCGACATCTATTTTCTTGGACACACTGCCAGATTGCAAGGCCTTGTTTGTATCTTGCAACGCTTCAAAATTTGTAACCATTCCGCTTTTTTCCCTTCCTCAATTCTCTCACCCAACTTGATAATGTTAGAGAATTTATGGTTCTCAATCACCATCAGCCGCTCATAATAATGTGGGTCTTGTGCTCGGACAAAGAAGTTTTCATTTGTTCTTTGTCTAGAGTAGGCCTAACCTTGGCTGCTTTAGACCTCCAGCGAGTAGCATACTCGCGAAAAGTTTCCGTGGGCTTCTTCTTAAGATTCTGAATATAGGAAAAATCTGGCGCATTCTATGTATTGAACCTGAACCGGTCCATGAAGTCTGATGCCATGTTCACCCATTTGGACCACTTCTTGGGGTCTTGGCTGATGTACCAAGACTCCCCTGTGAGGCTCGTCATAAACAACTTCATGTGAATATTTTCATCTCTTCCTACTCCAACTAATTTATCACAGTAGGTCCTCATATGGACCCTCGGATCACCTGTACCGTCAAACATTTCGAACTTAGGAGGTTTGTAACCCTCCGGTAGTTCAACATCGGGCTGTATGCCGAGATCTTCATAGTTCAACCCTTCAACTCCCATACTACCTTCAACGCCTTAAACTCGTCTTGTCAGCTTCTTGAGTTCCTCGGCCAAATTCCTAATGAGCATATCCTTCTCACTGGATTCAGGTGTTTACGAAATGGGTTGGGTGGAGTGTGGAAGAGTCTCCACGTATATAGGGTTGTTCTGATGACCTGGTGTTTGGGCATAGAGGTGGTCACTGGTATAGTTTTGAGGTTCAGGGATAATCAACGGGGTATGTCTCTGAGCGTGGCAAGTGTTGTGCTGGTGCTGTGGTGGGATAGTTTGATTTTTCGGTGGAGTTGTATGATGATGAGTTGTGGGAGGATTTTTCTTGTTTGGGGTATTCTGAGGAGGTATAGGATTCTGAATGACGTCTGGGACACTAAGTGAGAAAGATAAATTCGCCAAATTCCAGACATGCACAAGCTCCCCTTGGAGTTTCAACAACCATTGCTCGAGTTGTGTCATAGCCTCATTCTGAACCTGAGTACCTTGATTGTTAGGATCCTGTGTTCGTTAGACCAGCATTGTGTTTTCTTTCCCGATGTTGCTTGAATCTTCCATTTTGCCTTTCCCTTTGCTTTTTCCTTTAGGTGGACTAGTAGGAGGAGAAGGCGGAGGGCCCCTGGATCTTATATAATATGATGATGATGCCAGAATGAACGAACCAACCTTTGGGGAGGGGAATAATAAAAAGGAAATAAAACAAAAAACAAAAACAAAAGATATCCAAGTCAGGGAGGATTATTAAAAGGTATTGCAGTATCTAAACACATATAAAGCGCGTCATAATTTGGGAGCCTCGTTGTGCCCGAGGTAGGCCTAGCGACAAGTATATTTTGAGAACTTAGATGCCAAAATGCCTCATTTCATTAATGTAAAATAGACGAATCCAAAAAAAATGACACTAAAATATTAAGCAGGAAATAAAGTCACTATTGGCACTTGGCCTTATTACATTAGTAAAAGCAAAAAAGGAAATCCTATCCTACTTGGTCCCAGAAGGACCTTTCCCAGATTCGGCATCTTTGATCCCATCGAACTGATTCCCTAGCTCACGCAGTCTCAGCAGCAGGTATGCTCTGGCTAGGTGTCCACCTTCATTCCCCTCAGCTTTCTGACAGCCTTCAACCCTTTTGATGGTCTTTCCTTCCAGCTCGACTATGCCTCGCTCCAAGCATTCTAGCTTGCTTTGGGTGAATATTGCTGACCATGACGAATCTAGGGACCTCGTGCCTCATATCTCTGCAAGACAAACATAGTTAGACCCTTACCCCCACCAAACTCGACTATTAACATTTATGATTAGCATACAAGCATTTGTTTATCCAAATAAATGCACAGAACATGATGATCCATTGGGATTATGAAAAAAACCCAGTGGACTGCACCACTGATCGACTAGTTTTACCGCAAATAAGCCTTTCCGAATTTAGGGGTGATATTAAAAAGGAAGGGCGCAACCACTCATCAAGCGTTGCTATGGGATTTCTATTGGCACGAGTGGAGTATGATGTTTGAGCATGATTATGCAATAAATAAGCAGTAAATGCATGTAGTCATGTATTTGCACGTTGTGAAAGCAGTAAATACAAGAGTTGTAATAAAAAAACGATTACAAAGGGAAACAAGGAAACATGTCAGTTTTGCCTTTTGAGGAAGATTAAATACTTGAAAGAAATAAATAATTAATTTCACATAAGGGGGAAGGGAAGAGGTACAAATATTAACAAAATAGAGGTAAAAATTCACAAAGCAATTTGAAATGGTAAAAGCTTAGAAATCCCCAGCAGAGTCGCCATGTTGTCGCGCTACCCTTTTTACCTCGCCTTTCGGATCTGTCAGGGTTTTGACATTATTGGGACAACTCATTTCCTTTTGGGAAGGGGTATACAAGGAATTGAAGAGTCGCCACCTAACGAATTAATGTGCGTTAGGGCACCTACTAAGGGTCATTAGAAAAACATATTTGGATAACCAGAGATAGGCTAAGGGCTTGAAATTACTCCAAGGGGAAGGTGTTAGGAACCCCTCAGAGTCCACAATTGTGGTTCCCGGCCAAACAACTTTGTGAATTTAGGCAAGTAGCAAATAAGCAATTAGAGTTTAAACAAGTAAGGGTTTTGAAAGATTTCGATGTCTAAGCACACATGTGAAAACACATTTCAAAAGATTAAAGTCTAAGGATGCATACAATGATTTTGAATGATTTATAGTCCAAATACATGTTGCGCCCCCTTTTCCCTCCAAACTTATGTGCGGAGAGATCGGGTTTATGACATTTTAGACAACTCCTTTAAAAGGAAGAGGTTTAGGGAAGAGTCGCCACCTAACGATTTTATGGTGCGTTAGGGCACCTTGAGTAGTTAACTCATGAACTAGTTTGTGTTACCAGAGATCGGGTAAGGGCTTGAGGTTATCCTAAGGGGAAGGTATTAGGCACCCCTCAGGATCCACAACTAGGTCCCGGCCAAATGGTTTCGTGGATTTGAACAATAAACAAATAACAAGCAGGGCTCACATAAGAGAGGATTTCAAACAAGTATTGGGATTTTATTGAAAGTTCAAAAAGAAATTAAAAGTAAAAATTTGAGAAAATGTCCTAGGTTTAAAGTAATATGGATCGCATCAATGCAATACCTGATAGGTAGAGCTACACGTGGTATTAGCGCACCGGTCATCATATCCATATTCTATCCTTCCCACCCCGTGAAGGTATTTAGAACGTGTGTTGGTCTTGAAGCTTATCGCGTGCTCTTACCCGTCCCATCCTATCAGTACCGGAGGAAGTTAGGACTACTATTCCTACAAGGTAGGTACTAGGATTAACCCCTAGGTTTAAAGGACAAAATTCTAAGCGACAAATAAAACAGTTAGGACTGCCAAAAATAGGGGAAACACATAAGCAAATACAAGGCTCATATATCCCTCCACAAGTCAATACACATGATTAGCACGACTCAAACACAAAGAGGCCTCAAATTTCAGAACCTAAGAGAGGATGACTACATGTGAATACAATAGCGGGGCAAATTAATTACTGAGTTTTAGAAGAAGTAACCTGGTCAGTTTTAAACTATGAATTCTTAACTGCAATTAGCCAAGTTATGCACAGAGGAAAACAGTTTCCAGTTTTACAAATGTTGATACCTAAGGCTTGCCTAGGTGTGTAGAAATACTCCAGTCGTCCTGTTTTAGTCTTAGGAAATAATGAATAGACAGAGTTAATCTGTTTTAGACTTAAAGGTTATTAAACTAATATGGATGCAGTGTCCTACAAAACATGATATCTGAATGCATAAAGGGTATAGAATGATGCAAGCCTATGCATGCTTTTCTAAATGCACAAAACGTTTTCAGAAATCAAAACCTATTACTCTTAAGGCGGAGTTTACTTATTAACACATCCTTTGATTCGAAACAGCTAATACAGAAGCGTAATTTTGGATAAGCTGCAGGACCTAGTACATGATTTCTATGTGTTCAATGCACTATGTTTTAACACATAAATTTGGCATAGATAACAGGAACATGCTGATAATTGAAGCCCTAAGGTAGCATGGTCTCTAATGCAAATATTGACATTTAATGTTATTGCTTAACCTAAACGGGATGTCTAGAGATAGTTATTGTGAACATGCAGAGGCAGTAACCTTATAACAACTATTTTTATAGTTATTTAATTACGAACAGGATTTCCAAGTGAGGCATTTGCAAAGATGATGCAGGAATTATAACAGCCTTTTACTACGAACATGATGAGTATGATGAGATGCTGAAATAAATAGACCTAAAGCATAGTATCTAATGCATGCATGGCAAGTATTCCTAAACATGTGACTATTGCACACATAGGTAAAATAAACCATATAAGCATGTTCTCTACCTGGTAATTATATTAAGCATGCATAACCCTACCCATTTCACTATCCAACCCCAGAGTTGTTTTTATAATTAATTATTACATACCAACCTTGCATAAATTACATAAATGAATAAGAAAATTAAGAGGTTACACTATAGGGAGCCTAATAGTAGGCCCAAGTATCCATATCCAAACATGCCATATGACATGACCTTTTGTAACCCAGGTGTGTCAGAGTTCCTAAGGATCTCAGAGGATCCCAGGTAGTGCTCACACCCAAGTTCCCTAGCCAGGAATGAGTAAGTGCAGTGTGGAATGCCAGCCTTGTGTGTCAGAGTTCAATGGGTAGTCAGGTGGTCCCCAAGGCAGTGCTCCCACGAAGGGGGATGAACTTAGCAACTAAGAGTAGTGAGATGTGCTTATAGACTTAAAGGAGTTGAATTTGAAATGTAGCTTTGAAATAATTGTTTTGAAAATAGCTTCAGAGAACAACATGAGAGTTTATTTTATGAAACAAAACTAGTTTGGAGAGGAAAGAAACAGGACAATTATAACTCGGAAAAAAGCATGCACAGTTCAAGAAGCAAACACAAACAGGGATAGGGGGAACTGGGGACAAATAAGTCACATAGTAGAAACAGACTTGCACACAAGTAGTCCTCAAGATAGTGTTACACGGTTTAAACAGTCATAACATAGTTAGCATTAGATTGAGAGGATGTCAAACAGTGTCACAAATTAGGTCCAGGATTAGGGTTACATAATAGATAGGTATTATAGATCCATGCTCATAATGTTAGGAGTCAAGGGGTAAGGCAGATTCATAATGAAACATATAGGAGCAGCACTGGACATGCAAAGCTGAAGGAGAAAGGAAGTCACATAGAACAAATAGACATCCTAGTTTCATAGGAATCAGGCAGAATCCTAATGAATCACACCAGGAAAACAACAGATAAGATAGACTAAAGGGAAAGGGGAAATCACATACACAAATAGATGTGCTAGTTTCATAGGAGTCAAGAAGGATCATAATGAATCATAATAGACATGTGAGACTAAAGGGAAAGAGGAAATCACATAGACATGCTAGTTACATGGTAAACAATATAACCCTAAGTAGAAGCACAAAAGGAATAACAGAAATCTTAACACGAACTGAAACATGTTGTTTGGGTACTGTAAGTTTAAACCAGAAACAAACCAGTCAAGGGTTAGAATAGAACATCAATGTGCAGAGAAGTAGAGAAATTACGATAATGGTATGCAAAGCAAGAGAGAATTCAGAACAATATCAGCGTGCTCTGTGTGTATGGGTTCGTATGTATGTTTTTTCTTTTATGCTAAAGAGAGTAGAGTATTTATAACTCAGAAAATGAGTAAGGAAATAAGGTAAGGAGTAATAAGTCTAACATAATTATGGAAATAATACTCAATTAGTGTCAATTAAGGACCTCGACTCCCTTTAATTAGGGTGTCAAGTTCAAACGGGACAATAAGAGTTAAATAAGGGAAAGGAATCAATTATAAGACTGATTTTACTATAATAGGGATAGTAAAATCATGTATCACATTATAGAGGCCAAATACATAGGACATAATTAAGGAAAGTAAAACTGGTAGCATATTCATAAGGCAAAGCATGATTTTAATTCTGAAAATTAGTCGAGGGAATCTCGAATGCAATAAAAATCACAGGGAATCAAGAATAATCAAGGAAAGTATCACATAAGTAAGGAAACATTTTGAAAAATTAGTACAGAACATACAAAGTCATGGGTTCGAGAAAAATATCAAAGAGATACACAGAGTCAGTAGAGAGTATCAGACAAACAATCGTTAAGCCAATAATCATACTTGATAAACAATAAAAATAGCACAAAAATCAGAGAAACCCTAAGCAAGAGGAATAATAGAGATTCAGAAAACCCAACCACGAATTAGAGTAAGACGCATAGAGCACATAGGGAGTACAGAAGAAGCATACAGATATAGCAGACAAGACGAAATGAAACCCTAAAAAGGAAATTGGGGGTTTTACTGAACCAAAAAGTGAAAGAAACTTCGAATCAATCGTATAATAGAGAAAATCATAGAATAATATTAAAAGATGAAGTAAAAAATCGTTTCTTGAAAAAGGTTTGTGAAACCCTAGTTTTTGCGATTGAAATATCGTATAAAGATGAAAAATTTCAGAGAAATCATAGAAAGAAGCTTCATAATACAGTAGATCTAGGATAAATAGAAAGACATAGGGTTAGGGTTTCGTGGAACCCAGAGAAATAGGGATAACCTTGAAGATGGCACCGGCTTAAGCCGGAACAGGTGGTAATCCTTACTCAGACGGTCGGGGAGGCCGAAAAGTAGCATGGGACCATGGGAGATGAGTTGGACCACTCCAAGTTTGCCTGAGAGCCCCAGAGTATAACTGGACCGGTGCAAAGTGGGTAGGTATCCAGAAGGTGATGAAGGACCATAGTTTCCGGTGAGAGAACCAGCCGGAGAAGGTGAACAGAGCCCATCGGAGGAGAGAAGTCAAGGAAACTTCTCGAGGGAGCTAGAGAGTCACAGAGAGAGATAGACAGAGAATGAGTTTGGGAGAATGAGGGGTCGGTGGGGGGGTTTGGTTGGGGTTAATTAAGGTAAGTTAAGTCTGAACCGTTGATCTTGTGTGATCAACGGTTCAGATCAAACACGGGGTTGGGCTGAGTAGGATTATTTAGTTGGGCTAGGTTAATTGGGCTA
>ML292593.1:56696-87652 GCA_005239495.1 Nicotiana undulata | reverse complement strand
ATTTTGCATAAACAAGAACTGTCAGGAAGATTAGCCAAATGGGCCATAGAATTAAGTGAACATTCTATAACATATCAACCAAGAACTGCGATTAAGTCACAAATATTGGCCGACTTTATAGCTGACTTTAGCAGTAACATTACTCCCGAAGTAGAAAAGGAATTGCAACTTTTCAATGGTATAAACCTAGGTCAGTGGACCCTATTTACAGATGGTTCATCTAATATAAAAGGAGCAGGATTAGGTATTGTCCTAATATCACCCACGGGTGAAAAGATACGACAAGCAATCAAATGCTATCCAATAATTAACAATGAAGCAGAGTACTAGGCTGTTATTGCAGGTTTAGAATTGGCACGAGAGTTGTCAATCGAACAAATCAAAATCAACAGCGATTCCCAACTGGTGGTAAATCAAATACAGGGGACTTACATCGCTCGAGAAACTCGAATGCAACAGTACTTAGAGAAGGCGCGAGAACTTACGAGACAATTCAAAATGTGGGAAATAACACAGATACCTAGAGAAGAAAATGCTGAAGCAGATGCATTAGCCAACCTCGCTGCAGTTACGGACGTAACCAATAAAGACAACATTATCGTCGTACACCTCTTCCATTCGACAGTCGATCACAGCAAGAATGAGGTATCTTTCAATAATCTAACTTGGGATTGGAGAAACGAAATTCTTAACTTTTTGCATAACGGTATCGTACCTGAAGACAAAAAGGCAGCTCAAGCGCTCCGCCGTAAAGCAGCGAGATACTGTTTAGTTCATAGCACCTTGTATCGCAAAATTTTTGGAGGACCCCTAGCTAAGTGCCTCAGACCTAACCAGACGGAGTTCGTGATTAAAGAAATCCATGAGGGCCACTGTGAAAATCACGCAGGTGCTAGATCTTTGGTAAAAACCTTAATCAGAACAGGATATTACTGGCCCAAAATGGAAGAAAACGCGGAAAATTTCATATCAAAATGTGATAAATGTCAGCGGTTCACTAATAAAACGCATCAGCCAGCCGAATTGTTACATTCTATTATGTCACCATGGCCCTTCATGAAATGGGGAATGGACATAGTAGGACCTCTTCCCCCAGCTAAAGGTCAGGTACGGTTCCTACTTGTACTTACTGATTATTTCACAAAATGGGTAGAAGCAGAAGCATTCAAACAGGTGCGGGAAAAGGAGGTTAAGAGTTTCTTATGGAGAAATATAATATGCCGGTTTGGAATTCCAAAGGAGATCGTGTGTGACAATGGCCCACAATTTATAGGCTCTCAAATCACAGAATTCTTCGACAGCTGGAAAATCAAACGGATTACATCAACACCATATCATCCCGTAGCTAATGGACAAGCAGAATCCACGAACAAAATCATCATCAACAATATAAAAAAACGGTTAGACAGAACCAAAGGCAATTGGCCCGACGAATTACCAGCGGTACTATGGGCATACATGACTACATCAAAAACAGCTACGGGAGAAAGTCCTTTCGCACTTGTTTATGGCTCTGAAGCATTAATACCTATGGAAATTGGCGAACCAAGTCTTAGTGTAACGACAGCAAAGGAACAAACGAATGATGTCGAACTCCAAACCAATCTAGACCTACTCGAATCACGAAGAGATGCGGACTTAATACGGATGGCAGCTCAAAAGCAAATCATAGAACGATACTACAACCGCAAAGCTCATCTCAGGTATTTCAAAAGTGGGGACTTTGTACTTAAAAAGGTCTTCCAATCAACAAAGGAAGCAGGAACTGGTAAACTAAATCCAAATTGGGAAGGTCCCTATAAGGTCCGAGGCATAGCAGGAAAAGGCGCGTACGAGTTGGAAGCCATGGACGACAGGATTTTACCAACAAGTTGGAATGCCATTCACCTGAAGAAATACTATTTTTGAGCAAAAGTAGTACCCCCGNCGAGGAAATAACGTAATTCCCGGTCTAGGGTTGCACTTTCTGATGGATATTTTTAAAAAGGGTTAAGCAGTCATCATCTAAAAAAGTTATATACCTTCGAGTCCGGAATGTTTTCCTTTTTCAGGGAAAGGACCCCAAGGAAGGAATAATCAAGTGCTCGATATCTCCTTCTTCAACGCTCAAACACTTGGGGGACTATATAATATGGAAGGCGGCCAAGAAGAAGCAAAGACTACCAGAAGTAAGAATGCTCGAGCCTAAAAAACCATTCACGCAACAAGTCAAGTGACACGAGCAAAAGAACTGAAGACTCCGGCACGACAATTGCGAAAGCCTACTCTAAAAACCCTTGAACCGTGTTCAGGGTAGAAGGAAAAATATTAGCTACGAAGAAGAAATGTACATCTCTTATACAAAAAACGGTTACATCTAAAACAGTTAGGGATAGAATATCACCATCATTGTACTTAGCCAAAACTGTTATAATCAAAACAATTACGAAATCTTTGTACTCAAATAGAAAACTGTTATTCAAATAAAAACAGTTACGGATGAAAGATCAAAACCCTTATATATATATTCTCAAAACTGTTACATCTAAAAACAGTTACGGATTACAATACATTTCTCTCGTACTTACAACTGTTGCAAATAAAACAGTCATGGGAAAAAACCCAATACTTACGAAAACTGTTACTAATGAAAAACAGTTACTTCCTTGTATTAACTCGAAAAAACTGTTATCTACTAAAAACAGTTACGAAATACAAGTGATTATTAAATCTGTTAAAACAAAACAGTTGCAACATGAGTTTTAGATGACAAACGTAACACATGTAAAATGTTGTGAAAGTTCAAGCAAAAACCTCTCACAAAAACATTCTTAAAACATGTGGAAAATTCCTATTACTCTATTGCATTTTCAATGAAGTTGAGACGTCTTCTTCATTAAAACATTAATTAAAAGGGCCCTAATTCACAAACAAAGCCTTTCATATACAAAGGTTAAAGCTTATACTGCACCCATCATAAAAGGGTTCAAAGTAAAGCACACATCTTTATAAGCCAATAGGTACGAACAAAAACCTCAGCAAAAGCGATAGACTTGAGTAAAAAGTAAGTCTCAAAATTCACAAAAGTCTCAAAAGAAAACATTGTATTAATATAAAAGTGGCTAAATAAACTAAGTACTTAGCCGCGTAAAATGTACATTTCTTTTTAGATGCCCCTAAATTGTCAGTTAGGGACTTTAGAAAGTTCTCCAGAATACTCTTCTTTTCGCCCCAACAGGTCCTTCAAGTACCGGATCTCTTTTGTGGATTTTGACAGCTGTTCAGCAAAAGAAGATTCAAGAGCATCCTTGTCTTTATTTACTTGACTAAAAGAAGCCTTCTCCACTGCTAGCTCTCCTTTGACAGTCTTCAGTTGTTCCTTTAAGGTATCTCTCTCTTCTTTCAGAGCTTCCATCTCTATTTGAAGGCTTTCATATTGTGCATTATTATCATCAATCCCACGCAGCACTTGCAACTCTTTTTCATAGTTGGAGATTCTCTTCATAAGCTGCAGACCAATAAGGTGCGTATGCAAAAACAGTAAAACAATTAAAAATGTTAAATTTTTAATTAAAACAATATATGTACAAAAGATCTTTAAAAAGTATATACCTTTAAGGAATTTTGCACCACCTCATTAGCCCAAGTAAGAGATGCATGGCTGTCAAGTTTGGCTCTTTCTTCAGGACCAATTAAGGGCTTGCGCCACATTTCCGGCTCACCGGTACTAATCTTCTTAAAGAGGCTACCACAAGCTGGAACCTCAATCATGACCTTTCTCATCCCCTTGCTGGAAGACCCTTCTTCTATAATAGAAGGCATGGAAGCAGGGACTGAAGGGACATCAGAAGAGACAGAAGGACCGGAAGCCAAAAGAGTCGCGGGCGCTTCAACAGAGACGAAAGAAAAGGAAACTGAAGAGATAATAAGAATTGAAGGAGAAACAACAACAATAACTTGGGGAGCAGTAATAGCAGCAAAGTGTGGGTAGATGGTAGCCAAAGGAACATCACCAGGGTCCATTTCAAACCCTTCGTGAAATAGACGCTCAGTGGGATCTCGAGATAGAGACTGAGATTGATCACGAGAAGAAGAAGGCCTGATGGCCAACACGAAAGAAAGAGGCACGGGAGTAGACTCGTTGTCCGAAATTACCCGCCTTCTTCTCACCCGGTGCACTAAAGCACCCTCTTCTTCACCTGCATCTTCCCCTCCAGAGCGGGAATCTTGGGCTTTCCTTTTCGAAGCACTGGTCATAATACTCTGGGCATGAGACAAAGACATCCTCGGAAGTGATGAAGATGCCCCACAGGTAGAAAAACCTATCAAAAAAAGGAAAAGAGTTAATAAAAAATTCAAGCAAGGAGAGGAGTAAGAAAAACTCTGCTTACGATGGGTCTTGACAATCCACTTATACTTTGCCGAAAAGTACTTCCAGGATCTTTCCTCGGCAGGAGCAGCAATCAACATTCTTTCTACCCAACTGCGAATGTCGGAGACATTCTCGACAACATTCATAGTTGCTGTAAAAAAGAAGAAAACAGATACGGTGTTAGTAACACAAAATAAATTTTATGTAAATAAAACAGGTGCGAATCAAAGTACTTACGTGCACGATTCCACTTCTCGGGGAAGGGAAGATTGTTTTCACCCACTAAAACAGCAACGGGAACAGCCACGTACCTAAGGTACCAACCTCTGTCTTTGTCATCGCCGGGGGTTACTAAAACCCTCTTGCCCCGGGCAACCAGAGTAAAAACCCTTTGGCGGAATAAAGCGGGGGAATATAAATGCATCAGATGATGAAATGTAAAAGGAACGGAAACCTTTAAAGCTAGAACTCTCAAACAGGCGACAACACGCCATACTAAAGGACCAACTTGTCCTAAGCAAATATTAAAAAAACGACAAAACTCTATGATCACAGGGTCAACAGGAGGCTGAAATCCTAATGTGAAAGGGTAAGTGAAGACGTAAGAAAAACCCGTCTTAAAAGACGTAATCCTTTGAGTACTGCTTGGCACAAGAACGGGAACATTAGACTCCCAAGAACACTCCCTACGAACAACGGGAATGTGACCTACAGTAATGATGGTAGCGTATTTCTCAATGCTATCTAAAGAATGAGCCTGTTCGGTAATAGGAGAATTTACTTCTGGAAAGATTATCTCCGAAGGAATGATTTCATCAACTCTGGGTTCATGAAATTCAGCCTTGTTCCTAGAAACAGAATGAGAAGATCTACCTCTCGGAGAAAACAATGACCTAGCATAGGAAGGAGAAGAAGAACCTCTAATAGAGGTACGTCCTAGAGTCCTCAATCGGCCACCTCTACGACTCCTAGACGGAGAAGAAGAAGAAGCCAAAGCTTCAACATCAATAACCTTTTCAGGTTGACCTGAGGAAGACATATTTATAAAATCAAGGAGGAAATTCTTTCACAAAGGAAAATTTAAGTTATGGAAGTTTTCGTGCTAAGGAAGAAAAGAAGACGACTATTTATACCTAATGGCGACCGTCGAAACTTGGAAAGGTAATGATGGAAAGTCATAATTAAATGTGTCACTTCGGGACCGATGCAGCCGCAAAAAGCCCTAAAAGGCGCCGGTTCATTTCAGAACCAATCAAGAATGAACATGTGGAAGAAGCATTAAATGGAAGTGATGTACGACTCATGAACTTATAAAAGAATACAAGGTTTCGAGGTAAAGCGGCGGCAAAATATTCCCGCCATAAATGAGTATCTACTTACCAAGTATTATACGCTCAATACATGGCAAGTGGGGGGACTATCTGTATTGGTAAAAAATATAGACTCATACGTGTACAAATTTTGGATGACTCAGCCAGCCAGGTGGACCAAATAAAATATCACACGTGGACACGGGATAAAAAGGTACGGTCAATACAAGGAATTAGCCGCGGAAAGATCATCAAAGAAGAAGAGACACGGTCACAACGTATCCGGACGCAATACTGGGCCGATTCGAAGATAAGCAATCAATGCCTTGTACGTTATGTAACTCCTAAAATAACAGTTACTATTCATCATTGTAACGCCTCATAAATGTAATAATTAAGCATTAAATAGGCTATCATGACAGAAATACAAACATTGTACTAGGAGAACATCCCTATAAAAGGGATAAAAATATAACAAACAGGATCATCTGATTTCGGGGGCAATAAGTTATTTTATTCTTTGCATATTGCTCTCAAAATTATTGCTACTTATTCTTTATTTTACTAATTCGATTATCAGTAACCCGAGTTTATTCTAAATTAAGCCTTAGTCAAAAGAATTTATTTTTTGGTTAAACATGTTCCCTTTGCGGGTTTTCACCGACTAATCTCTCTCATTTCTCTTCTTACCGTCGCCTCACGGTACCCGTGTGGGTTTTCACCGATGAGACTCTCTCATTTTTATTTCCCTTCTTACTGTCGCCTCACGGTGCCCGTGTGGATTTTCACCGATAAGACTCTCTCATTTGCTTGTATTAGATCCAAACAATTGTATCCTCCAATTTTGGACATCTTTGTCGATTGATCGGAAGGACTTGAACAGGGTTTTTGGGGTAAAAAGAATTTGGACTGAATTACAACTTTGGAACCTTCCAGGCGAAACACCGCCGAACATATCGTAACACTTGCCCCAGCTTAAACTCTTCGGGAAATGTGGGATTTTATTTTGGTGTGCCTGAACCCCAGGAGAGGCTGCCTAAGTATCTTTTCGGAATCAAGTCAAACGTAGTTCAGGGAAACATTTTTTTTTTCATTTTTTTTCTTTTCTTTTTTCATTTTTCTTCTTTTTTTTTTCATTTCATTTTCTTTTTGTCTTTTTTGTTTTTCAATAACACTCTCAGGTTCCAGAGAGGGTAATCAAAGGAGAGTAACCGGCTCAAAGGGTTGGCAAAATGGGTAATGGTGATTGAGTAACGAGAATGAAAGCCTTCGTCATCCCAACCGGAGAACATTTAATGCTATATGGAGGATCAAACATAGTACCTTTGACTGCAGCCGCGTTGACAGTTATTTCAGGGACATTTTCTTTGATGTATCTCAAGTACAAACGCACTCTTTTGGCAGTACTCTTGTAGTAATGACGGACCTTCCCAATCAATTTTCCTTTGGTTGTTCCGATTCATTGTTTTATTTCCTTAACCCAATTTCATTTGCATTCTAATCCTTGATTCATTATTTCGAAGTCTGACGGCGTTTTAGGATCTGGGCATGAAGTCCGCAAGCATATCATGTTATAGAAATCTGCATTAAAACAGAATTTGAAAATACAGTAAGAAAAGAGACAAGATTAAGAAAAGAGATATTCTTGGAAAATGAAATATTAATTCCATTTGATTTTTTTTATTCTTTTTTTTTTGAAGTTTAAAGATATAAGGGTTTACATCGGAAAGTAAGACAATAAAGTAAAACATCCGGATCACACCCTGAGATAATCCGGACGCAGAAAGGATAGCAAGACTGGCTACCGAGACTCCCATCTGATGGGGGAACTTTCAAGCTTGACGACCATTTTTTGGCTTTTCTTTTGTCTCGACAATGGCTGTCATGGCCTTCAGTGCCGGATCAAATTCTTCATCTTCACAAATCATTCCGACTAACGACCTAGTGTGAGCAGGCAGGGGATTGTTCATCATATAAGGGTCATCTTCATCCCTAAGAACTATTGCATGGACCTCGATGAGATCTTCCACTACTCTTTTGAGATTCCAACAATCTTCAGTGTCATGCCCCACTACTCCTGAGTGATATTCACATCTAGCATCATCTCGGTGCGAGGATACTCGGGGTTCGGCCGGTTTGGGCCACTAGCTGCAACAGACCTATCCTGACCAACTTTTGGAGCAAGCTAGAGTATCATTCACCAATAGGGGTGAACTGATTCTTTTGAAAGGCTCTCTTGGGCGAGGATTGTATTGGGAAACATTTGATTGGAGATTATATGGAGCTTGGTAAGGATAGGCATTTCTGGGAAGTGGAGCTCGGTTTTGGGCATAACTTTGTGGTCGTGTGTAAGGTTGTGTGTTCATCACCTCATAGGGAGGTGGTGCCATGGCATATGCATCATCATCTTGATACGGATAATAGTGTTGTGGAACTTTAAGAAGCATATATGATTGGTTGAATGCCCCGCGGGCCCCCTTCGAGCTCGAAGACATCATGGTTCCCTCTTCTATCTCGTTTCTGTTCATCAAACCCCCTGACCCATTCTGAACGCCCTGTGATGCAGCCTTAAAAGCAGCTTGACTCAAGATTCGGCCTGTTTTCAAACCATTTTCTACCATCTCCCCAATTTTAATAGCTTCAGCAAACGATCTACCCATAGCAGACATCATATTCTGGAAGTAGTCTGCCTCTTTGGCCTGTGGGAAGACCGTAACCATTTCGGTTTCGTCCATTGGAGGCTTTACCCAGGCGGCTTGCTCGCGCCATTTGACAGCATATTCACGGAAGCTTTCCGCAGTTTTCTTTTTCAAATTGGACAAAGAGTTCATGTCAGGATCAATGTCCACATTATACTGGAACTGGCGGACAAAGTCTCGGGCCAAATCGTCCCAGACATGCCAATGGATAATTTCTTGATCCATATACCATTCAGCAGCGATTGCGGTGAGGCTTTCTCCGAAGTAAGCCATTAGCAATTTCTCTTTTCCACCAGCACCCCTCAGCTAGTTACAATATCATTTCAAGTGAGCAATTGGGTCTCCGTGCCAGTCATATTTTTCAAACTTTGGCGTCTTGAAACCAACTGGTGGGTGAACATGTGGAAACATGCATAAATCGGAGTATGAGAGACTCTTCTGACCACTCAAACCATATATGTTCTTTAAGCTTTTCTCTATACTTCTCATCTTCCGAGCTATTTCTTCCTTCTCGGGGTTTCTCACCGTTCTTTGCTGACCCATGGGAGACTCATATTGCGAGTTCTGAGGCTATGAGTTTGGCCTGGGCACTGTTGGATGTGCCGTAGTGAAGACTAGTGGTGCAACGAACATTGCTGGCAGTGCCCTTAAATCCGACGCTTGGGGGTGATCCACATAAGGCATTTCGGGGCCATTAGACGGCACTAGAGGGTGTCCACATGGGAATAGTGGGTTGGGCACAAGGATGTTGGTAAGCCCACCTGAATTGGGGATCAATTCAGGAAAACCAGGAATTACACTTGGCGGTTCCCTACCATTAGACCATGCGTCCCACATTTCCAACATGCGGCGACGCAACATTTTATTTTCTTCAGCAATTGCTGATTCTGGCTGCAGAATAGCCGATGTCGGGCTATCCACAGGACCGATGATTGGTAGATTATTTGCGGAGACCATCTGTGCCTTTGGATCTTGTGAAGGACGGGAAGCCAGACTACAAACAAAACCAACCACCTAAATAGGACCTGTCTTATTTGCACACACAACAACTAGGTTAGTTTTGAGACATTTAACATATAGGAAATCACATGTTGAGATGCAATGCACCTAACAGTTAAACGCTTCTACAATGTGTTTAAACGGTTGCGTGTTTCATCCCGACCTTTAAATGTCCCTTTCTAATTTTATCTCTCCTTTTTGTTAAAATTTTTCATATCTCAATTTCTTTTCCTTTCTCTTTTTGTTATTTTCGCTTTTTGTTTTTCTCAGTTATTTTTGTCATTTTTTTTATTCTCTTTTTTTTTCCACTTTTTGTTCTTGCTGTTTTTCGCTCTTTTCTTTATTTTTCACTCAATTTTCTTTCTCTCCTTCCTTTTTCTTATTTATTTTTCCACTCAATTTGTTTATAGCTATGATCGAATCCGATGGGGATTGCCTACGTATCATGACGCCGCATGAATAAGATCTCGCGTAGTTTAGGAAGATTAAGAATTGAGTAAATAAACTAACTCCTTTTTTTACTTTTAAAAAACTCAGACATTTTGTTTTTTGAATTTCGTGTCTTTTTTTTTAATTTTTTGAGGAAAAGGCTTTCAAAGAAGAAAGAAAATATTTTTGGTTCTTTTTTTTTTTTTTGAAAGAAATACTTCGGAAGTAAGAAGATATTTTTTTGGACTTTTGATTTTTCCTTCTTTTTTTTTTTTTTGGATTTTTGGGAGAACTACTTCAAGATAAAGGAAACCTGTTTNATATATATATATATATATATATATATATATATATATATATATATATATATATATATATTATTTGAATGAATCTTTTTTTAGTGAAAGACTTCTAAAAATTCTTTTCTTTTGTTTTGAATTTTGAGAATTTCAAAAGTAAGAAGAAATTATTTTTGTTGAATTTCAATCATTTTGTCATCTTTTTTTTTTCTTTCTTTTAAGAATAAAGAAAATATTTTTTAAAATTTTGAATGTTGCTTCAATATTTCAAAAGAGGAATTTTTAAAGAAAGACAAAGATTTTGTTTTTTTGGATTTTGATTGATTATTTTACCTAGTTTTTTTTAATAAAGACTTCAAAAAGGAAGGAAAATAGTTTTTGGAATTTTTTTTAAAATATCTTTTTTTTTTTTGGATTCTCAGGAAGGAATTAAAGAAAAATATTTTTTTGGATTTTTAAAAAAAAAATTGGGGTCGGAACCAATGAGGTTTGCCTACGAATCTCACATCTGGTGAGAATTAGACCTGCGTAGTTCAGCCAGTTTTGACATAACTAAAGAAAAATGATTTTGACTTATTTTGAAGCTCATTTTCAATCATTTTGAAATTCCCTTTTCTCCTCTTTTTTTCGAAAAATTTTGGCAGAGTTTCGGGGTATTTTTCAACTATCAGGGTTTTTCAAATATGGTAATTTTCTATCCTCCCTCGCTCTTGATTTTTCTATTATTTTGCTTTCTTTCTTTAGTTGGTCAACAAACAAGCTGAAACAAATAATGCGTACACAACAAGTAGGATGCATCAGGATGGTCTTTTTTTGTTTCGGGTATACCTGTCCTAGACGGACTCAACCCCTGTGTTGAGTCCCCTAAGTCAAAAATGCACGTGATGCAGATAATCGTTCCCACTAGGGCCGACATGAGGTTTTGTCATTCTAGGTTTAAACTTGGGGTTTTTGTTCTAGACCTGGATTACCCGAGCGGACAACTCGAGTCGGGGTGGGAGCGACGTACCGGTAGCACGAAAGGTTGTCCGGCCTAGTGTCTAGTCCATCCCCGTATTTCTTACTTGGTATGACCTCTAACAGAAAGGCGGACCACGCGAACGTGTGCACCAATTTTTAGAAGACTCAGAAGAGAGGCGTAAGAAGGCAGTTTAAATACAGTTCAAACAAATATCAAAGCGGTAAATAAATGACAATTAGCACAGTGAGTGCACAAAAATACAATAATATCACAATTCAACAAAACCAAGTGAATCACATAAAAAGCTCGAATTCATGAACCCTGAACCAGAGATTCTGGGTTCTTGTCCCCAGCAGAGTCGCCAGAGCTGTCACACCTCCTTTTTCACCAATAAGGGTAATAAGGGATTTTTTCCACTTTAAGTAAAATTATTCGATTTTGGGATTATTTATTTGTTTTCAGAGTCGCCACCCGGATTTTTTACGGTGT
The DNA here is from genome assembly GCA_005239495.1 of Nicotiana undulata. Classification (NCBI taxonomy): domain Eukaryota; kingdom Viridiplantae; phylum Streptophyta; class Magnoliopsida; order Solanales; family Solanaceae; genus Nicotiana; species Nicotiana undulata. The sequence continues at coordinate 76,115 of ML292593.1, read as the reverse complement.
TCCGGGACACCATTTATTAAAATCCAAAACTGAGGAAATTTTGACTCTGTCTAAATTGTCTGCGAACCATAAATTCGGGTAAGGAATTTTGTTAACCCGGGAGAAGGTGTTAGGCATTTCCGAGTTCCGTGGTTCTAGCACGGTCGCTTAATAATTAGACTGAGTCTAAATTGTTTAATTACTGATTTTTATACCTATGTGCATTTTACATTTTTATCGCTTTTATTATTCAACTATTTGTATTTAAAGAATTATTTTAAGACGGGTTACGTATGCGTATACCTGTTTGAATTGGACGTGTCAAAAATCATGTCACACATACGTTTACACAATTCACGATATTTGGTTTATTTAAGAAAAATAGTCAAAGTCGCGCGAAAGCGTACCTTGGATTTATTTGAAATCGGGATGACATCACGCGAACATAAACATATACGCAATCACGATAGTAACTTAAAATCCGCGTCTTAAAGCATTTCTACGAGTGTTCGTTTGCGAGGATCAGAAGGCTATGGACTACATCATTAGGAGAGAGTAATGTGCGAATTATCCATATCCAAACTTTGAATGAGCTTCTGCTAACGATTGCTTCATCTTGACATAATGAGTTAAGTCCTTATTATCATATTTTAACCTTACTGAATTCAAACANTTTTTTTTTTTTTGAAAGAAATACTTCGGAAGTAAGAAGATATTTTTTTGGACTTTTGATTTTTCCTTCTTTTTTTTTTTTTTGGATTTTTGGGAGAACTACTTCAAGATAAAGGAAACCTGTTTTTTTTTTTTTTTGGATTTGGATTTTGGATTTTTCTTTTTCTATTTTTTGAAATTTTGGAAAGAAAGACTTCTAATGAAGAAAGAATATTTTTTTTGATATATATATATATATATATAATTTTTTGGGAGAGAGACTTCTTAAAAGAAAAAGTATAATTATTTTTGGATTTTTGATTTTTTTATATTTGTTTTTTGAATTTCAGGGAAAAAGACTTCTAAAANGTCAACAAACAAGCTGAAACAAATAATGCGTACACAACAAGTAGGATGCATCAGGATGGTCTTTTTTTGTTTCGGGTATACCTGTCCTAGACGGACTCAACCCCTGTGTTGAGTCCCCTAAGTCAAAAATGCACGTGATGCAGATAATCGTTCCCACTAGGGCCGACATGAGGTTTTGTCATTCTAGGTTTAAACTTGGGGTTTTTGTTCTAGACCTGGATTACCCGAGCGGACAACTCGAGTCGGGGTGGGAGCGACGTACCGGTAGCACGAAAGGTTGTCCGGCCTAGTGTCTAGTCCATCCCCGTATTTCTTACTTGGTATGACCTCTAACAGAAAGGCGGACCACGCGAACGTGTGCACCAATTTTTAGAAGACTCAGAAGAGAGGCGTAAGAAGGCAGTTTAAATACAGTTCAAACAAATATCAAAGCGGTAAATAAATGACAATTAGCACAGTGAGTGCACAAAAATACAATAATATCACAATTCAACAAAACCAAGTGAATCACATAAAAAGCTCGAATTCATGAACCCTGAACCAGAGATTCTGGGTTCTTGTCCCCAGCAGAGTCGCCAGAGCTGTCACACCTCCTTTTTCACCAATAAGGGTAATAAGGGATTTTTTCCACTTTAAGTAAAATTATTCGATTTTGGGATTATTTATTTGTTTTCAGAGTCGCCACCCGGATTTTTTACGGTGTTCCGGGACACCATTTATTAAAATCCAAAACTGAGGAAATTTTGACTCTGTCTAAATTGTCTGCGAACCATAAATTCGGGTAAGGAATTTTGTTAACCCGGGAGAAGGTGTTAGGCATTTCCGAGTTCCGTGGTTCTAGCACGGTCGCTTAATAATTAGACTGAGTCTAAATTGTTTAATTACTGATTTTTATACCTATGTGCATTTTACATTTTTATCGCTTTTATTATTCAACTATTTGTATTTAAAGAATTATTTTAAGACGGGTTACGTATGCGTATACCTGTTTGAATTGGACGTGTCAAAAATCATGTCACACATACGTTTACACAATTCACGATATTTGGTTTATTTAAGAAAAATAGTCAAAGTCGCGCGAAAGCGTACCTTGGATTTATTTGAAATCGGGATGACATCACGCGAACATAAACATATACGCAATCACGATAGTAACTTAAAATCCGCGTCTTAAAGCATTTCTACGAGTGTTCGTTTGCGAGGATCAGAAGGCTATGGACTACATCATTAGGAGAGAGTAATGTGCGAATTATCCATATCCAAACTTTGAATGAGCTTCTGCTAACGATTGCTTCATCTTGACATAATGAGTTAAGTCCTTATTATCATATTTTAACCTTACTGAATTCAAACAGATAAGGAAGATAATAATTTTTTTTATATTGTAAACAATTCCATAATTTAGTACATATGTGGCCATATCACCTCACAGTTGAACTCTTCACTTTGTAAAAATAGTCCACTACGTCAGTAGGCCCTTTTTCTTTCATTAATACATTCTTTTTTTTAGACATCTTAATGTTGACAAATTGTTCAACATCACATACTTCTTTAAATTTCGAGACATGAATACAGTGTCACAAGGGCTCAAAATTCAAAGATGAATAACAACATAGCAATTTACTCTTTGGCAAATAAATTTAACCAACTGGTGGCCAAATCTACAAGTCATGAGCTAAAGAAAGCAAAACAAAATTGGGAGCATATCCGAGACAACATTAACAGTCACAACTCAAATGATGAAAGTGGACTCAACTATCATATAACCGTTTGTTTCGATTCAAACAATCAGAAACCATAATCTACGCACAGAGACCTTGAGTAAAGCACATTTTTGCCTTCATAAATTGATAATTACATACTTTTGAGTAAGGGTGTCTACCGGTTGGGCCGGACCGGGTAGACAATTTTTTAAAACCGAACGGGTTAGCGGTACGGGCCGGTTCCGGTTAATTGTTAACGGGTTTAACGGGTTCAGGTTTATTCGGGTAAAAAGTAACCCGTACGGGTAGGGGTTTAAGGGGTCGGGCCGGGCCGGGTTACAGGTATTTTAATTTTTTTTTAAAGTTTTTGTACACGTATTGTAATTTAAATAAAATATAAAGTAAAATATATAAAGATAACAATGATTATGGAAAAAATTGCACTTATAAATTGCAAGTGCAACATGTATTTCAATTTTCAATTTTCAAATTTCAAAATTCAACTCTTACAACTTACAAGTTACAACCAAGTACTAAATTTGATAAGTACAAAATTCAAAGGTTTTGCATTANACAACTTACAAGTTACAACCAAGTACTAAATTTGACAAGTACTAAATTCAAAGGTTTTGCATCGCCCTTGTAAGTTCTTCATAATCAATATGAACTGATTGTCCTTCTTCTGGAGTGTTAAATTCAGATGGGTTACCATGTGTTAATATATCTCCAAGTTCCTCGTCTTCTGGGCTATCAATATCTTCACGTCCTTGATTTCTTTGTTCCGATCTAATCCAATCTCTGAAACATACTAAAACTTCCAAAGCATTGTTCCCAATGAGTGAAAGGTGTCTCCTAGTTGTTGTCTTGCTTGACTAAATGCACCCTATGACGCAACAGTTAAAATTGGCACATTCAGCACGTCCCGAGCCATAGCGGAAAGAACATGAAATTGCTTTTCATTCTCACGCCACCATCCCAACGCTGAAAATTCCTTTGTGCGAATCTCCTTTTGCTTCTGCAAGTAGAAATTAAGTTCATCAATGTTCCTGCTACTGGTTTGAGTTGTAGAAAATGTAGAAAAAATATTAAAACTATCAACTATTTCATCATCACACAAAGTAGTAGAACTTGAAGAAGTGGTACACTGCATATTGGGATTAACATTGGCTACATTAAGAGCAACATCATCAACTATATTTGCATAATAATTATATAATTTTTGTAAATTATCATTTAGATTGTTCATACAAGTAAAAATATCTGGGGTTTCAGTTGGTCCAATCTCCATGTAAGTATATAAAGCATTGATTAATTGGTGACAATCAGCCATCTTAATAGAAGGATTTAAAACAGCGCCAATTAAGTAAATCTGAGGAATTGGAAAGAAATATTTTTTGAATTTGTCTTGCATTTCTTCAACAACAACCTTATATTTTTCTTTCTTTTTAAATTCAAAGAGTAGAAAAACAATTTCATCTATATGTACTAAAACCATTGTAACAGTAGGGTAGTATGCTCCAGAAAACTCAACAGTAGCTATATAAAATTTATGTAAAAATTAAATAACATCATTAATGACCTCCCAAGTAGCAGGTGTTAACATACGATTTCTATTTGTACAATGCGCATTAGCAACTTCAGTTGTTGGAGATCTATATTTATAACAATATTTTAAAAATATGTAAGTATAATTCCACCTAGTAATAATTTTGTCTGGCATGAATCTTGGTTTAAGATTATACTCGGTACACTTATTATTAAATTCCTTAATTCTAGATTGTCTGTTATTTCCTTGAATAACACCAACTGCTCTTCTAACATGAATAATCTCAGTTGAAAATAAATCAAGGCCCCTTTTAACAATTAAATTATAAATATGACATGCACACCTAACATGAAATATTTCTTCAAGTGGCGGTTGCAAATGCATTTTTAATAATGAAATTGCGGCAGTATTGTTAGAAGCATTATCAAAAGACATACACAATACTTTTTGGTTAAGATTATAAAATTGAACAACTTCGCAAATAGTACTACTTATAAAAACAGCAGTATGACTCTGATCTTCATCATATTTAAAAGCGATAATACGTTTTTGCATACAAAATAAATCATCTATCCAATGACATGTAATTGTCAAATAATCATTTCCATTAACAGCATGGCCAATATCAGAAGTTAGAGAAACTCTACAGGGAAGGTGTTCAAACAAATAACGTATGTATGTTTGATATTGACCATGCAATCTAAAGATATCAGCTCTACAAGTACTTCTAGGGATACCTTTAAATAAAGGATTATAAATCCTTTGAATATACATAATAAGATATGATGAAGAAGCAAAAGAAAAAGGTAGACAACCCAAGGCAAACATTTTTTCTAACTCCTCACAATCCTTCATTTTATCATATTTCATAAGTCCTCCAGTAGTAGGGTTAAGAGTTGTTTGATTTCCATCACCATCAGAGCCCCATTCTATGGGATGATCAATTCTCAAATGTCTAGTAAGAGTCCCAGTCCCCCCTAAATTTTTCCAGTCAGATGTTTAAAATCAAGTTTACAAAGTTTGCATCTAGCTCTATCAATACCTTCAATTATCTCAAAAAAAATCCAAACCTTACTTCTTTTTCTACGATTAGTAGTCGGAGCCACAGGTGGTCTACTACTAGTGCCACGACCACCACCCCTTGTAGCAACTCCAACACTACTAGCTCCAGCACTACTAGGTGCAACTGGTATCTCATCTTCCAGTTCTAATTCATTATCTTCTATTCCAAAATCTTCTTGTAATTATTCATAATCTATATTATCATTAGGCGATGTTTCGGAAACATCTATATTATCATTACTATTACTACCAGATGTTGAAGGACTACCTCTTTTTTTATTTCCCCTACTAGCAACTTTTCTACACCCTCTTTTAGCATCATTAAACATATTGTAAAATTTAAGTATAAGCAAAAATTAAATATGCAAATAAAATAGTAAATAAGAGAAAGAGTTGGAGAGAGTGCACCGAATTCGGCAATAAATTGAGCACTTGATGATTACGCAATTCCAATGTTACCACGATCAAACGTCAAGCAAGTATTTCAATTTTGAAGTTCAATTGTTCAAACTTCAAAATCCGAATGATAAAACACGATAAATTAAATTCCAAAAAAAAGAGCCAAATAAAATTAGAAGATGAATTGAAGACTTGAAGTCTTGAAAATTGGAGAATGAGAGAAATTGAGATTGAGAAATGATAGCTGAGTGAAGAAATGAAGAAGGGGGGAGGGGTTATTTATAGTTTTAGAGAAGGTTAATTTTGTAAATTGAAAATAGGTTAATTTCTAAAGAAAAATGAGATATTATTGCAATTTACCCGTTGGGCAACGGATCCTGCCAGGGGTGACCGTTGCCAACGGTTAGTGGCCCCCACAAATTTCAAAAAATTAAAAAAAATAATAATAATAATTTTTAGTCGTTGTACCGGGCCGGTTAAACCGGTACACGATACTACTCACATGGACCGGGTTTGACCGGTCCGGTTAATCGTTAAAAAAAAATAAACGGTCCAACCCCCCTACCCAGCCCCACCCGACCCCCTATGAACCTGGCTGGTCCGTTTACGGGTCAACCCGGCCCGTTAGCCACCTTTACTTTTGAGAAAAGAGAAACAGAATACCTAGTTCATGACAGATTCGAAGGTAACAAATCAAAAAGCAAGGGAACGATGAAGCTCAGCAAATCCAGAAACCAACAAAATCAACGAGCCAACAATTTTAGAAGCTCGATCCTTTTAAAAAAAATCCAGAAAATAGCAATGAATAGATGAACTGAAATCTGTGATCCCAAGTTTCCGTCCCGAATTTCCTCAAAACATATTTGTTCGTACAACTTCACTCTGGCAGCGGCGAAGTTGTTCGTTTACCGACGAGACGGTTTACGGACTGATTGGTTGTCTTTGCTAGGAGAGGTGAAGAGGATTTGGCGGTGGGAGACGGGTGAGGAAGGTTGGACGACGGGGAAGGGGGGTATGACCGCCGGCTTGCTGGTGACGACAGGGAAGGGAACTCTGTCGATGGTTTTTGTGGGTAAGGATGAAGAAGAAAGGTAAAGGGGCAGGGGAGTGTCCACCGTTTCCCTTTTTTCCAGATCGGTCCCGCTCCCCCCTTATTTCATTTAGGTCTATATATATTATATATCTAATTAGGTCTAGTCTCTAGGGTAAGATTTTGGGTGTTTTTGGGAATGAGAATTTGGGTGGTGGGCTAGGACGGTATGGGCTCGGGTAATTTGGGCCCTGAAATTGGGCAAATTTGATATGAGAGGCAAATTTTATCTTTAAAAAATAGCCACTTTACTACTAATTAAATTTATTTTTACCAAAACGATCTAATTAACATTTTAACTAATTAAGTAAGCTAATTGATTAAATCTAATGTATATTTTGGTAATTTTCATGTATTAATCTAACAATTTAAGAGTAATTAATTCCTAAAAATACAAATTAAACCTAAGATGACATGAAATAAAAATGTGACAATTTTTTATGATTTTTCTGTAATTTTGAAGTATTAAACATGCATGACATGCAACTAAATAAAGAAAAGTTCCTAAAATTCATTAAAAGTTATTTTTTGATTATTTTTAAGAGTAATTTCCATGCGGGGCAAAAATTGGGTGTTCACATCCAGAGCCCTCGATTAATTTTGTACTATCATATAGTCATCAACATCTATATGGTGAAAATCTTTTAAAGAGAGAGTTATACCAGTTTGGTCATGATCAAAATTACATGTAAGCTCTGTTTCTTGCATTACTATTGTCCTTTAATAATCACATTGCCACAATATGGCATATAATAGGTACATGACCAATGATCACTCATGTCATAATAATGACATTTATTTTCTTGTTTCATCTCAACCTTGTTCTAGATGTGAGTGTGATATATTCACTGCCACTAGCACGTTCATATTGTTCCAAGGATAAATATATATTCGTAAATCACATGTTATCACATTCACATCATGAATGAACCATAATTATATATATGCGTATTACAAAATCTCATGTCAAATCGATGACAAACATTACATTCATAGAGTGAATGAATATTTTGAGAATCCTTATTGTTCTCATTACCATGGTGATGATGATTATAATTTCGTCTACTGCCACGTCCACACCCACTAATATATTCACGGTAATAATTTTGTATTCTTTTAGACTATCATATATTGCTACCACATTCTCTTAAATGAATGAGAATGAAACAAATTCAATGGAATGATTTTTTACTTTTTATGCTCACAATCATACATGAGTTTGATCATGACAAGACAGAAAAATATTATCACTTCGAGTGATTATAATTTCTTACAAACTCTATTAGAGTTATAATCAAACTTTGTTGTCTTTGATTGTATTTAAAATCAAATTATAAATTTTCAAGAGTTTAGAAGAGAAAAATTAGGTAACATAGTTACCTTCATTCCATAATTTATTCCTGAAGAAGTTCGTGGATCAATTGATAACCATTGCTCAATATTATATACATGTTGAGCACCATACACGTATTCCAAAGCCTGATGACCAAAGTAGATGCCTCAACTCAATTGATTAGAGTCTCGTGTTGATAATGTGATATAAAACAATAAAAGAAGAAGAAACTATTGCAGAGAAAAGTAGTGAGAGAGGATTGTTATAGATTCAGATCAATTACAATGGAATAAAACCCCTCTATTTACAGGGAAAAATTAACTTTGCCACTAAGTAACAAACCATAAAATCTCTCTAAAATATAAACATCCATCTTAAATATAATTTTATTTATAACTTTTTTATATAATCAAGAAGAAATTAGCTTTATTTTTCAAATTTGTTCTTATTTAAGTGTTCTTTTACCAAAATCCCGATTTGTCATGTCATGACTTATGAGAAGAAGCACTATAACTTGTAAATTACTAACTTGTCCACTATTGACTTTGCACATTCCTTAAGAAATAATAAATAAAGTGTATAATTTACTATGATATTCATATTAATTGGTTTATAATCTTAATGGATTTGAAAAATGATTTGGAGTGAGTATTTAATATAAAGGGTAAAATAAGTTTTTTCTTTTCTTTTCATGATATGCGAAAAATGAACAAATAAAAGTGAAATTTTATTTAAAATAGCGGACAAGTAAAAGTCAACATAGTGAGTTCAAAAATAGCTCATTTCTAGCCCTTTTTGAAAAACAAAAGAAAGGCCCTAATTGTTTGTGCACTAAATCAACGTCGGGTCAGCGGTACACGGTATTACCAAACGACATCGTCTTTTACCTGTTTTACCGTAGGTAGCACGTTTTGCCTTAGCAAACAAGATCGCAAAGACTATCATCAATTGATTCAATTTGGTTACCAGTTCCCGGCGGTGAAAACTGGTAAAGTTGCATCGACACTACGATCTTCTCAAATGGCGGAAAACACGACGAAGCCTTCGAATGAAGAGATAGTGGAAAAGCAGGAGGAAGCTCAGCAACCTCCACCGCAAGGAGGCGGCGGCGGCGGCGGAGGATGGGGAGGCTGGGGATTTTCTGCGTTTTCTTATATGTCGGACTTTCAGAAAGCTGCTACTACCGCTGCCGAAGAGATCTCCCGCAATGTACTCATCTTCCCTTACATTTCATAACTCTATTTGTTTTTTCGCATTATCTGGTTGATCTTGCTGTTTGGTTTACCTCATTATGTAATATATTAAAATTAGCGGTCAATGAGATTTTATCATTGTTAGCCGAGTTGTGTGAGTGAACTGTGAGTAACTTCATTTATATTTCAAAATTTTGACAAAATGAGCTTTTGCTAGATCTATCATCTGATCTAGGAATTAGACAATTAGTGTGTTTAGGACTCTTCCTTTCAGTAATTGATACCTATTACAATTTTAGCGATGCCTCAACAAAGGTGCCGAAGATTGCTGGATGATGTCAGTTATATTTGAGAACTTAAGAGTATTTTGTACCAAGGCTGATATCAGATAGACTCCCAAGTGGGAGCATGTGTGATTATTAACATTTCCTTCTGCTATAATTATCAGTAACATAATAGTTAACATATCAGGAACATAATAGTTGGCATTAGGTCAATAAGAATTGAGTTAGTACCCCCCCTTCACCTTCAGCTTTTCTGCAGGACTACACTTTGTAGGGCACCAGACTATCAAAATGAGTTGAAGCCTTCAGATTAATAAACTTTTTAGAACTCAACTTTCATTGATATAACTCCTGTTCTGACCCTTCTAGTGTCTCGACTTTCCTTTGACAAGTGCAGGTTACTTGTTCTTTTGTGGTTATGGCAGGGAACACACTTAAACATACACCTTCATTGCCTCCATCAGCTATATTTATATGCGTTTTCACTTATGCAGGCTGTTGAAGCTGCTAAAATAGCTGCAAAAAGCCTTGCAGATGTGCAGGATGCTTCAGAAGACTCCACATCCTCGAAAGAGGTTGAGCGAGAAGTATTGATCGAAGAGGAAAGTGAAGACGAGAATGACAAAAAACGCAAGGCTGCTCTAGAAAAATTAGAGAAAGCTAGTGAAGATTCAATTCTTGGCCAGGCAAGTGCTACCAAACTAGTTGTTGTGCTGCTTAGTTGACTCAGTAGGTGCTCCAACTGTTAACGGAAGTTCTTCTTGAGCATTGATAAATATTCCACCCCTATTTTTGCTAATCTCTACAGAAGTATCTTAAGGTTAGAAGTAGATATACTAAATTGTTTGGTATGGTCATGCTTTTAACCTTCCAAAACTATGTGCAGGGTTTGAAAGTTATTGACCATTCAGTCGAGAATTTCGCTTCAGGAGCTTGGCAAGCTTTAGGAAACGCATTCAAAGGAGGTTCCGATTTAGTCCACAAGTATGTATATCTGCTTGTCTGCGATTGCAACATGATTTTTTTTCTAGTCGTGCTCTTGGAAATGTTTATCCAGCTATTTCGGAGCCAAGTTTTTAGCTTTTGTTTAAGCAGTTGCTCATCTTGTGCTTGAGAAACAATGCTGTACTTTATGAAGCTGATTGTCAGAAGATAATTAAGGAGTTCTTTTTGGTTGGACATCTGTTGAATTATATATTACATTGTGCTTTAATTTATGCTGCATACTGCATAGTATAAACTTCTATGACTTTGACTCATTAATTTGGTAAATTTCCACCTTAATCTCACACAGTGGGGTCTGGGGAGGCTAGTGTGAACGCAGACCCTATCTCGTGGAGATAGAGAGGTTGTTTCCATCCGGCAAATTAAGGTGGAAAAATGACTGGAATAAAACAAATTTTTTGCTTACATATTTCTGGACTAAGAAAAGCAGTTGCAAACTCCAACTGTTAGGAAACATGGAAAGATAAGCACCTCCCGTTAAGCATGAGAACGCTGTGATCCTGCAATGTTAACCAGTTTTGAGTCATTACCTGGTTATTCCTTCGTTTAGTAACGCCAAAATTACCAAAGAAGTGATATTTTATTTTATATTTTCAGGCTTGAGGAATCGGCTTTAAGTATTGCTGAATCAGTTCAACATGGTGGCTTACCTGCCACAACTGGTTCTGCAGCACCATCCATACTAGAGGTTTGCCATTTGCACAAATTTGAATTTCTATCTGTTTGGGCAGGGGGAATGTGTTTATATTGGGCAATTTCTTGCAGACTGGAAAAGCTTTTACTGCCAAAGGGATGCATGCACTTGAGCTACTTGGAAAAGAAACTATGGATCTTTTGATCTCAGAAACTGGTATTGGAGTTAACCCAAACACCAAAGAAGGGGGAGGAAAAATAGACGAGTTTTATGAGGAAGTTACTTTTGATAGATGCTTTTATATTTATGGAGGTCCAGAGCAGTTGGAGGTCACTTCCTACTCATACTGATCCAATACCTAGTTGAGTTCATCCCCCGTAAATCCCTTGTCTTATCATATGAATTACACGCAGGAGCTGGAGGCATTGTCCAACCATTATGCTTTGTTGTTCAACAGAAGAAAAGCTAAGCTTCCATCTGATCAAAGGTCTTCTTATGATGGAAAACTTAAAGAGGTTCAACAGATTTTTGACTTGAGTTCTGAAGTATATGGAAGTAATACAGAGTCAGGGAAAGGTAAGAAAGTTGAGACTGGCATTGCAGACAGCACTGATGAGGTGAAGAATTTGCATGATTCTAGTGTGAACAAGGCTGCAGAATTGGCAGGAGGGTAAAGATTGAACTTTAATATGCTTTACCTGTTTTTGATTTTTTTTCCTGCTTTTCCTTCTACTTTAATATGCTTTACCAAGCATCCAGTTCTTGAAAAATATATGGGAGCAGGGCAGGGAGTATGTGACTGTAATGTGGACGGTTCGTGAATCCGGACAGAGTTCTTGTGCCTTAGTAGTGTGATTATCTGAAGTGTCTAGTTGCTAAGAACTGGGATAGTGGTGCTAAGTTTTGGATTTCATTGAAGTGCAGATTTACAAATGTTTTGGTTGGACTAGCTTCCGATGACATGATTCAAAGGACTGCTCGGAGACTGGATACACTTCATTCAGAGGGTGTCCATGTATGTATAATATATAAAGAAACAAGCAGCTTCTGTTTTGGGAGTAAAGGATCCTACTTCTCACAGATTATTCTTATATACACAGAGACTTTCAGAGTTGTGCTGTTTTGCTGCGAGTCAACTTGTAATGCTTGGGAAATCAATCGTCTCAACTGCAAATAAAGTTGTGGACCAAGCTGCCGATGCGGAAATTGTAAAAATGGATTGGCCTGAGGATTCAATTGAAAGGGCTAAGATAATCCGAGCGAAGGCATGTTCAATGACTGGATGTGTTGAAGCTGTTTCTTCCAGCTTTATTACAGGTAGATTTTTGTCAGACATATTATTGCATGCTTTTGTGACTTTTATCTTGTTTCTTTTTTCCCCTTTGTAGTCTTTCATCTGCCATCCATTTTTCCCTTGCTAATATTTATGGATGACCTGCCTTTTGTTTGATCTCTGGTATTGCATGTAAAAACTTTAAAAAAGTCATCAAACGAAGCACATGGGTAGGGTTATGCACAAATAAAAGAATTTTTGTGATTTATGATTGTGCGTTTTGTGTTTGTTATTATTTATTTCTCCTGTGGCTTGGTCAAATATCTATTCATGCTTTTTGCTGCGCTCATTGAATGTCATATTCTGAAGAACAAGTTGACATTTGATTTCCTTTTCTATCAATATTAAGAAGATAGCCTAATAGTTCCCTTTTGGATCAGAATGATCAAACTTGAAATTGCCATTTCTGAAAGTTCTATGAGCAAATCGTTCGTGTAAATACTGTGATGCTCAGTCTCTTTAGGTTTGTATCGCTTGTTCTTTGTGGGTGTATATGGTATCTCTGCCAAAAGTATGTGTGTGGATACTTTTATTTTTAGAATGGATCTGGAGTGCAATAATTTTAAAGCTAAAATATTGCAATACTGTAGGATACTAGTCTTTTATCTTGAAAAAAGAGTACTTTGGGGAATTGATAAAATCAAGTAATCTCTGGTTGAGTGACTTCTGCCCTCAAGCTGTATAAAGTTTCATTGTAGTTGAATTGGTTTTCCAGATCCTCGTAAATGCTTTGGCCCGTTATGGATAACTGCTTTACTAAGTGATTGTTATTTCAACTGTTTGATGTCTTTCTCTGCCCCTGGTTATGATTTATGAACAATTTAATTTTACTGGTCTAGTAATACTGAAATGAGGTCATTGAGCTTGGAGAAAGTGTGAAGGTTTGCCTCCCTTAAGACATTTTTGTCTGCCCTTGGCATGAAGAATAAAGAACATTATCAAAATAATAATAATAAATAAATAAATAAATTAATTAATAAATAGAAGAACCCCTATAAAGGAACAGTTCGATCTATCTTTTTCTAGGGAAGAACACATTTGCTCTTGGTATGTCCCCTTTGGTGTTAAAAGTTCAGGGGAACTGTAATAGTGGTGTCTATCCCTCTTGATTAGCTTCATTATGCTTTTGCAGGAATATCGGAAGTTGCTGAAGCATATTTAGCAGCAGTGAAAGGTGTTTCTGCTGATTCACAAGAAGTTCCGCAGAAATCAATCCAGGAAAAAGCTAATGCATATGCGGATAATCTTCGTGCAGATCATAGCACAGCCTTGGGCAAAATTCAGGATGGCCTTCAGTATTTGTCTTACGTGGTCATCTCAACCTCAATGCCTGCTGCTTGAAGAATTTCTTGATGTATTTTTTCACACTTTGGTGCTCCTTTTAGCTTCTTTCCTTTTCTCTTATCCCCACCCCCTCTCTTCTTCGTGTAAATAATTGCATTAGATTAGTTCTCTGTATACCTTTATCCCTTCAGACTTGTACAATCGTAGAGTGTTGGCTTCTATAATTGGAGGAGAAGTCTTCATATGGTGAACGTGTATGATGTCTCCATCAACTCTTAGCTACAGAGAAGTCCACTTTCCTTTCTGTTTTTATCTGAAGGAAAGAATTATATTTTCTGTTGATTGACAATTCAAGTCTTTGCCTTTGGCCCATGATGTTCTTGTAAATTCGGATTTCGGATTTTATAAAATGCAATCCTTAATTCGGATCGGATAGGATTTTAAACTTTGGATTGGATAGTACGCCTTATTAATAGCCCGTTCGGCCAAACTTCTAAAATCAGCTTATTTTGAGAAGTGTTTTTCTCAAAAGTAGTTAAAAAAATGCTTTTGGTGAGAAGCAGTTGTGTTTGGCTAATTAATTTGAAAATCACTTTTGAGCAGTAATTAGTGTTTGGCCAAACTTTTAAAAACTGCTTTTAAGTGTATTTTTTTAAAAAGTGCTTTTGGAGAGAAGCTACTTTTTTCTGCTTCTCCAAAATTGCTTCTGCTTCTTTCCAAAAACACTTTTTTTTCTTCCAAAAGTTTGGTCAAACATCTTAATGTTTTGCCAAAAGTGCTTTTGGCTCAAAAAAGCATTTTTAGCCCAAAAAAAGCTTGGCCAAACAGGCTATAAGGCTACTAACAATTCAATCGACTACTACACTTTTTAAGGGTATTGCTATTTACCGTTGTATTAAATAGAAATGCAACAAATGCCTTTCATAATTTCAAACAAATGTCTAATAAGGAATAGACGCCGTTGTTCGCCGGTAGGAAGGAGAGACTGAGAATAACAAAGGAAAGAGTTTAAGAGAAATTGAAAAAGAGGTTAGAAAGGAAAGACTTGAGAGAAATCTGAAGAAGAGGTTAGAGAGACTTGGATATAAAGAGAGGGGCATTTTAAAAACGCCGCTCATCTTGTTTTAATCTCGTGTCAAGTTTATTTTATTATTCAAATAGTATACTACAGTAACTTGGTGAAAAATAAGAAAGAGACTCGGAAACGCCAAATTAGCAAAATGTGTCTATATTCAGTGGATCCTATTCAGTTATGTCGCTATCTAATCATGTGACATATTGGCTAATTTGCCCCCACCACCTACGACCACAGTCCTGTATCTCTCCGAAATCCGAAGCACCTCTCAGATTCTCTTCTCACAGTCTCACTAGTAACAAAAGTGAAGTACTATAATGGGAGAGGTTGATGAATCATTTTTTCTAGAAACTGAACACAGGCCAAAACTGAGGAAAATTGAAGCAGAAAACATACCCTTAATTGATCTCTCTCCAGTTCTATCTTCTGACTCTTCAGCCATTGCAAATCTTGTAGCAGAGATTGGTGATGCGTGCAAGAACTGGGGTTTTTTCCAAGTGATAAACCATGGAGTTCCATCAAAATGCCGTGAAAATATTGAGAAAGCATCAAAGGAATTTTTCTTGCAGCCCAGTGAGGAGAAGAGGAAAGTGAGCAGAAATGAAGATAATCCAATGGGTTTTTATGATACAGAGCATACTAAAAATGTTAGGGATTGGAAAGAAGTGTTTGATTTTGTTGTGGAGAATCAAACTATATTGCCAGCTTCTCATCAACCTCATGACATGGAACTCAAGGAGCTGGTCAATCAATGGCCTCAATTTCCTTCTGGTTTCAGGTTCCTGTTAACCTTTTTCTCATTAAGTTAATTTGTCTGTTCTTAAGACTTCTGCTAAGGGGTTCCAAAAAGGTAAATTAAAAAATTTAAAGAGATTGTTAGCTAGTGGTAATGGAACCAATGACCTCATAACGGTTTTGAACCCTTTGACCACTAAGTCATGCTTTTGGGCTGTGCGAAGATGATTCAAAATATAATATATAGAGGCAAAATCATTTTGCCTTATATACACAGTGTGGGGTTCGGGTGAACACCCTTGCGCCCCCTAAATCCGCGCCCCTGAAATTGTTGATGTTGGGTGCTTTGCCTCAGTTAGGTGACCATAGTGCTAGGGCATGTCGATGGATTCAATCATTAAGAGGACATCACTAGACTATAAATATATGTAGTTGTGGGAACATATATTTTAGAATAATAACAGTGGAAAATCTTGTGTTAAATCAATTACAAATAGTAGTGGAATAGTAACAGTGGAAAATCCTGGGTCAAATCAATTACAAATAGTAGCATCAAGAGTGGTTTGGGAATGATCTAGCACAAATACATTTCCTGGGCGACTAAGTCAGCCACAAAGGTTTCCGAAAAAATTGGTTAATTGGTTTCTGAAGTCAATAGCTGCAACATTGGTCTCAGAACTCAGAAGTGATAAGCACGGGTAGAAAATATTCTGCACTTACTTAAATTTCTGACTCGGTGCAGGGAGGCATGTGAAGAATACGCGGAGTTATTGAGAAACTCTCCTACAAATTGCTAGAACTTATTGCCTTAAGCTTAGGCCTATCAGCTAAAAGGCTCAATAGCTACTTTAAGGACCAAACAAGTTTTATGCGATTAAATTACTATCCACTGTGCCCAATTCGTCATCTGGCTTTGGGGGTTGGCCGACACAAGGATTCAGGCGCCCTGACTGTACTTGCTCAAGATGACGTTGGTGGTCTCGAGGTGAAACGCAAGACAGATGGAGAATGGATACAAGTTAAACCAACTCCAGATGCTTATATTATCAATGTTGGTGACATAATTCAGGTATGACTTTTGTATCAGGCTGCTTATTTATTGACAGAAAAGTAAAAAACTTTCATTGAGCCAATGGACATTTTCTTGGTTGACTGGAAATGAGAATTTTCTCAGGTTTGGAGCAATGACAGATATGAAAGTGTGGAACATAGGGTGGTAGCAAGCTCCAACAAAGAAAGATTTTCTATTCCTTTTTTCTTCAACCCATCTCACTATGTAATGGTTGAGCCTCTAAAAGAACTGACAAGTGAAGAAAGCCCTGCAAAATACAAGGCTTACAACTGGGGCAAATTTAACACTACAAGAAACCTTAGTAATTTCAAGAAACTTAATGTTGAGAACATTCAAATATATCATTTTAGAATTGGTGACCTGTAATGACAAATATAGTCTATGAGAAGTTTTGTACTATATTAAGCTGTCGTTCTCAGCTGGAAAGAAATAAAGTGATATGACTTGCTCTTGTAAATAGTTTTCTTAATTTACCATCCTTGAGTCATTAATGAGAATTACAAGTTAATTGATTTGCCTACACCTGTGAAAGGTACAATTACCTACTTTAATTATTTATTAATCTGAAGTTATTGTTATCATTTTCTCCATCATGTCCCACTTTAGAAATGTAGTATCCATAGTAGTGGGAACAGAAACTGTACTAAAATTAGCATCAATAATGCAACAGCATGAAAACAAAATTAAACCAACTTTCCAATAAAAAAATTGTGGCAGGTAAGAAATTATATTTAGGACGCGACCCTTCAAGATACAAACTTCAGTCATTGTTACAGCTATAAAACCTCAGCAACCTCAATCTATTGTATGACAAAGCGCTTTCCAGTGTCCAATATCTATTACACCTCTCTGATTGTGATCCTCAAAGAAAAACTCAGTACCAACCAAATAATTCATCCATGGGAGAAGTTGACTCAGCTTTCATCCAAGATGTTGAACACAGGCCTAAATTGACCATAACTGAAGCAGAGGGCATTCCAGTGATTGATCTCTCAATACTTAACTCTTCAGATATCTCCACTGAGAAAAATTACAAGGAATTATCAAGTCTAGTAGCTAAGGTGAAAGACGCATGCAAGAAATGGGGATTCTTCCAAGTGATCAATCATGGGGTGTCCTTAGAGTACAGAGAAAAGATTGAGTTGGGATCAAGAAAGTTCTTTGCTTTGTCTAATGAGGAAAAGAGAAAAGTGAAGAGAGATGAGCTGAATTCAATGGGATATTATGATACTGAGCTCACCAAAAATGTTAGGGACTGGAAAGAAGTCTTTGATTTTACTGTGGAGAATCCAACTGTTGTACCACTTTCTCATGAGCCTGCTGACAAGGAGCTCAAGGAGTTGCACAATCAATGGCCTGAGTACCCTCCAGAATTAAGGTACTAAATATTCTTTTTTTAAACCCACAATTTAGTAAAGAGAAAATTTCCAAATTTACCTCTCTAATATACAAAATATCTTAATTTTATCCTTGCTATACTTCGAGGTTGTCATATTCTTGCAGTTAGTAAATCGTGTGGTATTTGCAGTTGACTCTTACAGAGCTCCAACCTGAAGTATTAAACCATAGTCAAACTTAGAGGGGTAAAATTGTACCTTTTCCCTAAGTATTTTGACCCGTAGAATCCACCCAATCCATGTTGGAGCTTTGTTAGTGTTAAGGGAAAAAACAAGACGATATGAATGGCCAAAAGGTATGAAGAAGAATAAAATTACGATATTATTCCGTATGGTAGAGGGGCAAAATTGGAGCATTTTTCTTTTATAAAGCAGGAAGCTGAGCAAGATCGAATAATAATTGTCTTTTATTCAGGGATGTTTGTGAAAAGTATGTTCAAGAAATGCAAAAGCTGTCTTACAAGTTACTGGAACTGATTTCTCTCAGCTTAGACTTGCCAGCAAAAAGGTTGAATGAGTTCTTTAAAGACCAAACTAGTTTCGCGAGGCTGAATCATTATCCTCCTTGCCATATCCCTCATTTGGCTTTAGGAGTTGGTAGACACAAAGATGCTGGTGCACTAACTATTCTGGCTCAAGATGATATAGGAGGGCTTGAAGTGAAGAGAAAAACTGATGGAGAATGGATTAGAGTTAAACCTACTCCTGATGCTTACATTATAAATGTTGGTGACACTATCCAGGTATTCTTATCGAAGAATTCAGTAAAGAACAGGTAAATTGTACTATTAGTACGTATATAATTGGTGTATGATCACAATGCTTGTTCAGGTTTGGAGCAACAATGAATATGAGAGCGTGGAACACCGGGTGGTGGTGCACTCTGAGAGGGAAAGGTTTTCAATTCCATTCTTCCTCAATCCATCACACTATACTTGGATAGGACCCTTGGAGGAGCTCGTCAATGCGGAAAACCCTGCAAAGTATAAGGCCTATAACTGGGGAATGCTTTTCACTCATCGGAAGAACAGTAATTTCAAGAAGCGCGATGATGAAAACCTTGAAATTCACCATTTCAAGGCTTGAAACAAATCAATTTTGTGTTTACCCATAGTATGTCTTATCAAGTAAACGTGTCATGTGATATAAATAACAAAATAATGATCTTTTTTATTTTCTAAGATTGGGGTAACTAATAGATTACCTGTTTTTCATCTGTCTATTTGTAACGAAAACACTGAATCTCCCTCCTATAAAAGTACACCCCCCCCCCCC
>ML292593.1:15757-56465 GCA_005239495.1 Nicotiana undulata | reverse complement strand
AACCCTGCTCTTATACACCTCCCCCCCCCCCCCCGCTATAACTGATACTAGAGCAAATGTGAGAGAGAATGGAGTAAAAGACAAATTTATTTACAGTCAAACTTCTCTATAACATCATCCTTATATAACAACACTTCACTATAAACGCAAAGTTTTTTTGGAACCAAATTTCATGTTCGGTTATAATATATGTTTTCTAAAGCAGCAATCCGCTATAACATCCAAAAATATCTGGAACAAACGAGGTTGTTATAGAGAGGTTTGACTGTATTTTCATCTCATCTTAGATTCTAAAGGTTGATGTGTATATATCATGGGAAGATGCACTTCTGCAGCCCCATTATCTTTGGCTTAATAATGTCTCGTGAAAGAGAAGAATTGAAGTAAACACACATTGTAGGTACTTTCATCACTTTTTCAAGCTTAATGTGTATATATCATGGCTTCTCTTCCTTGCATCACACTTTGGCACAAAATGGACCAACTGGATCAGATATTTTATAAGCACATCCAGATTTTCAGTGTTGGTTAATGCGTCACCTGAAGATTTCTTTCCTTCACATAGGGGATTGAGGCAGGGTGAACCGTTATCCCCTTTTTTATTCATCATAGCTGTGCAGAGTTTGAACAACATGCTCCATACAGCCCAGCAGAATAATTGGATCAGGGGTTTCAGGGTAAACAACAGACGAGGAGGAAGCTTGGAGATCACACATTTGCTCTGTGCAAATGAAGCTATTATTCTCTATGATGCTGAGTTGGATCAAATGAATGAGGATGCTGAGAGCTATCTTAACAATCTTTGAAGGGATATCAGGGAGGAAAATAATCACTGTCACTGTGATACAATTTTGAAGTTCGATATCGAGTGGGCTTCTAATTGAAAGCCTGATAGAGAGAAATTCAAATGGTGACTATGGCAATCATGTTTCAACACTCAGGCCGATGGGATATTATTGGCCGATATGTCGATTTCAATGTCGACGGAGTCGTAATCAACATAGAGGCAACCTACGATGAGTTAATTTCAGTCATTTCTTGGTAATTATCTATAGATACCTCTGGTAAAACAATGAAGATCAAATATAGAGTCAATGACAAATGCACTCCTGTGAAAATTCACAATGATATAGGGCTACAAATGTATATAGAGACGAAAAGAAACTACAAGGAGTTCGGAACGTATCCATTATATATAACCAGGAGCGTATCTATTGCCTACAATACGAGGCACGTGAACCCATGGTCCCTCCGCCAAATTAGGTATTTTATGTACGTATTTTTTTTGAAGTTGTCCAGTATTATGTATTGGCACCCATGCTCCATAAATGTTGAATGATGCACTTAGTTCAATACTTAATTAATTTCACTCCTTTTTTAGTGGTGCACCCATGTTCTCGAAATCCTAGATCCGCCTCTGTTAATATAACACTGGAGGAATTCGCACTGGATTGGAATACGACATACGAGAACAACATTGTAGGGTCTTCTGAAAATACACAAAATAGCATGCTACAATTACCATACGATGTTGATACATTCAGTAGTGTTTCCGAGAAAGTAAAATTGCTTGAGGTGGATGCATGTGATGACATTGGTGGTTGTGAGTGTTTAATAATAACAAACACATTACCTAAAATTATTGAGGTCGGTTAGATTTGCCAACTCAAAGATACGATTATCAGTGCGATGAAACATTATACAATTATGAATAAATTTCAATTCAGGGTGAAAAGGTCATGTAAATACAGGTTATTACTTTTGATATAAACAAATATAATACCAGCTTGACTTTGTATTAGCATGCAAAGAAATGTATGTAATGTCCTGTTGTGTTTCTTATAGATTTAGTGAATAAGTCCTATAACATTTGTTTTGTTGTTTTAGCATTTTATGTATGGTTATTGTAAGAAATTTTTGTATGGTAAGTGTATCAATTTCGCATGATGGTTGAGTAAGAATGTTTTCTGCCAATTAAGCTGTGGATGAAAGGGATTTTACTTTTGTGTTACAACTGTATGATTTTAGTACGTTGTTTGTATTTCATCAATTTTATTGTTTGATTTCTTAGCTATTGCCTCGAGTGCCTCAGCGAGCATTGTGCATGGAAATTTAGGTCTACAAGCCTGAAAAAAATTAATCATGTTCAAGGCAAGAGAATTCAATAGTATACACACATGCTCGTTGATGAATAATATTTATACACGTCGGCAAGCATCTGCCAAGGTTGTTGCTAGCTGCTACATCGTTTTAGCCTCCCCTGCTAATATTGAACCATAATCAGTTTTTGTTAAGGAATAATTCTTATGTTTTTTCCGGTGTTTTAAAACGCGAGATGCAACGCGAAGCGTTCTACCTAAGAGGAGCCCCATGTTAGAAATCTGTATTTGTAAAACAATTTTGGAGAAAATAAAATAACATAAACAGAAATGTAAACGTAATGAAAAATCAATTCGAGCCCACTGAATTCACAGTGTTTCCATAAGGAATTTAATCCCCTCATAGTACCCAAGGTTATGGATTATTTCCTCCCAGGATAGAACGAATTACACACTGGTGTAGTGGTACTCCAAACCCCAGTGTTTCAGCGAACTCAAAGTTCGGTAGCAAATCACACTTACTTGCTTTCTTTGAAGTTAAAAGTATGCAGAAAGAAGGAGAAGAACTCAGAAATTAGTATGTAAAATCTGAGAGAATGAACTTGTATTTATAGTCAAAGTTGGCTGAAATCTGAAGAGGTGCAACTCTTCATAATTGGCTATTTACTCAATAATAAAGAGGGAAAATTGAAGGGTAGTTAATTTCCTGTTACAAAACAGAAAACTAAATATTGGATAACTGAAATGGATTTAATATTAATATTTTTTTAATATTAATATTTTGTTATTAAAACAAATATTTAATTGCACCTCTCAATCATTTGACCAAATTCCGAAGCCGAGGCCGAGCGACGACGACGGCGCAAGACTTGCTTTCTTCTCAACTCTTTATTAGCTAGAAGAAGTGCAATTGCTTATATACCCGTAAAAAACCTTTTCCTCTTCCTATGTGGGACAATTAAGGAGGAAAACTCAAATATTACTCAAATATTTCATTTTTCCCTTCATTTCTCATTCACCCTATTTTAAGCATTAATAAATCATTAAATACTTAAAAACCCCAACAATCCCCCACATACATGGGTAAGCCTCACGAATATTTAAAAGTTTATGATCTCTAAATTTACAAAATGGTATAAAATGCGGGAAAAAAATGAAAACTACATTATCATAAAATATAAAATACAATAAAGCGTTGAAATATGTAACATAAGTTGTCTAAGATATCATGATATGGGATTTACCTACAACGTCCTAATAACTCAAATATTAAAAGTGAAAAAAGTATTATATGCGATGGAAAATGTCATGTGTACCTCTTGAAAAGTAAATGAATCAAACGAAATTAGTTATGTCAAAAAGTCCGCCAGATAAAGTGGAAGAAATTGAAGGAAAAGATGACATGGTCAATTGGTCATGATGTCAAGCTTGGTGTATCGTATAACTAGCCTAGCCAACACTCATAGTTTTCATATTTTTCTTGTTAAATATCTCAATTTATTTTCAACGATTCATAATACGCATATAAATTTCGAAATCTTTAACAAAACAATCAAGCTAGCAGTCTACAACCGTCCCCAAGACCGGGAACCAACATGTCATGAGCATCTACGAAATAAACTAACTCTGCTATTGTCATAAACAAAGTCTAGGAATAATATATTAATACTAAATAAGGAAGGGAAATAGAGAAGCTGCGGCGCTGGACAACTACCTCGAAATCCCGTAAGCTGTTGATAACGAACTCGGACGACTACTGCTCCGAATCAATACATGGATCTGCACACAGAGGTGCAGGGAGTAATGATGAGTACGCCAACTCAGTAGTAATGAAAATAAATCACAGTCTGAGAAATAAGAAACACACAACACAAATACACCAATTCACAAAAACAGTAAATCACCAAGTCACCATAAGTATTCATCAAATACATAAGTTCAAAAACCAATTTCCAGAAATCCTTTGAAACAAGTATAATTTCAATATATCTCGTTAAAACTCTCAGTAAAAATCAGTTTGAAAAACGAAGTGAATCGTAGTCAAAAACTTAGTAAAATCATCATAAATCTGCCCCTCGGGACATAATCATTTCTCATAACAATCTCAGTATCAACCCATCAGGCAACCTCACAATCACTCAGTATCAGCCCATCAGGCAACCTCACAGTCACTCAATATAAGCCCATCAGGCAACCTCACAGTCACTCAATATCAGCTCATCAGGCAAACTCACAGTCACTCAGTATCAGCCCATCAGGCAACCTCACAGTCACTCAGTATCAGCCCATCAGGCAACCTCACACTCACTCAATATCAGCCCATCAGGCAAACTCACAGTCACTCAATATCAGCCCCGCGAGCATCACTCAGTAGGTACCTGCGCTCACTGGGGGTGTGTACAGACTCCAGAGGGGCTCCTACAACCCAAGCGCTATAACAAGCCAGATCATGGCATAAATCACTCACAATATAGGCCCGAAGCCTCACTCATATCATAACATTCTCACAATATTGGCATGCAGCCTCACTCAGTCAGAAACTCTCAACATGCCCTTCAGGCCATAAACATACCGGGTTCTCGACCCAAAACCGTGTTTCATTTTTAACAAATAGTATCAAAATACTCTGAGTGTCAAAACAATTATCAAGAAAAAGCTGAGTGAAAACCATAACATATCAAGTGAGGAAAATAGTAAAAACAGCCCCCAAGGGGTAAACAGATCGGCACTAGGCCCCAACCATGGCTTACAACCCAAATTATATCAAATATATATCAATACTATTAAGCATAGGCTTTAAACTAAGTTTCGCAACTCAATAGTTGCCTAAATAGGGAATGTATTTCCAAAGTTCCAATCATTGCATTCCAAAACCCGTGAAAGGGTGCAGAGTCCCGGGGTTTCATACCCTTAGGACAGGATTTAAAGACATTACTTACCTCAAACTAGCCTGGAACCTATTCCGCAATACGCTTGCCTCTCGAATCAACTCCCGAGTGCTCCAAATCTACCAAGTTCAGATTTTTATCATCAAATTATGCTTAAGGACTGAATTCCAATTAAAAAATATCAAATTTTAGCTCAAAACCCGACCCCCGGGATCGCGTCCCGGAACTCAGAAATTTTTATACCAAAATGTTCTTCGTCATCTCACGAGTCCGTACATATAAAAAATGCAAAAATCGGAGTTCGTTTGACCCCTCAAATCGACCCCTAGGTCTCATAATCTCAAGCCCTAACTCCCCCTTTTTCTACTGATATTTCATGAATTTACATTGATATTAAGGTCTTAAATCACCTATAATGGAGTTATTAAGTCCCAAAATACCTCAATGATGCACCAACGTTTCCCTCTTCAAAATCCCTCAAAAACCTCGGAACCCGTACAACAATGGTGGAAAAGGGTTAAAATTCGCGAAGGCTTGCTTATATACTTTCTGAACAGTGGTTCCGCACCTGCGGCCACTTAAGCGCACCTGTGGTCCCAGGTGCGCATCTGCGGAGAACCTTCAAAATCTCAGCCTCCGCACCTGCGCCCCCTTTTCCACATCTGCGGCATCGCAGGTGCGGAAAACACCTTGCACCTGCAAAATTTCCTCAACTGGTCAACTTCTGCATCAGCGGAGCTTTGCTCGCTCCTGCGGGCCCGCACCTGCGGTCAACCTTTCGCAGGTGCGGTTACACCAGCACCAGCAACTGAAGCTGCATATTTCAAGTTCCAAAACTTTTCGTTAACCATCCGAAATCAATCCCGAGTCCCCCGTGACCCCGACCAAACATACCAACACATAATATATGATCATTCAAACTTAGATGCACTCTCGGAACACCCAAAATAACATCTAAACACCAAGATCACATCGGATTCAAGCCTAAGAACTTTGAAATTCCTAAAATCCACCAACGATGCCAAAACTATCCAAAACAACTTCGATTGACCTAAAATTTTGCAAACCTGTCCAAAATGACATTACGAACCTGTTCCAACTTTCGGAATTCTATTCCGACCCCGATAGCCTATTTTCCACTGCACCCACCGGAAATCGCCAAAAATTAACTTTCGCGAAGCCTAATTCTACATCGGACATCACAAAATTATTCTGAACACACTCCTAAATCCCAAATCACCTAACGAAGCTATCCGAGCCATAAGATCCGCATTCCGAGGTCGTTTACCAATAAGTCAACTCTCAATTGACTTTTTCAACTTTAAGGCTATTTTTAAAGACTAAGTGGATATACTCTCACTACAACCATTTCTATTTCAAGCATACCAACTCTAACACATCAATAACAGTATAACCAACCTATGACAAGTCAATAACATAAATTTTAATACAAGTTCTACATAACGACCGACCGGGTCGTTACATGATATTTTTGTTCATTTTCTACACATTGCCCAGAAATATGTTTAATTATATGATGGAGCTTTTCCATCTTTTGTAAACCAGGGTTTTGATGGAACCTTTTGTAGGATAAATTTTTGTTATGTTTTTATATAATTGAGCCTTTGAATTTCTCTACTTGTTCAACTACGTTTATATTGTGGTTGGTTGAAGAGCTCTCAAGCGACTGTGCCTATTTAGTGTGTATTACTCGGGAGAGAGTGCATATTTAGGTAGTTGTTGAATAACATCACTCTCGATGTATGTGAGGAATCAATAACCGAGGGTCTAAAGGTGGGATTAGGGATAACAAAACCTTGGGTGCGATCTAAGTGAGCTGTAATTAAAGCCAACTAGCGTAACTCGGGAGATTATGTCTAGTATATTGTCGTAATTACTCGGGAGAGATTTACGGCAATCAGAGTGCTCATTATCGGTAGAGAATACTTAGGCGAAATTATAGAAGACGTAGCGGGAAGGATTCTGACAATTGAGAAAATCTTAACTCTAGACCTCCTTAATCTTTTCTCCAACCTGTAGTATCTTTAGTGTTAATTTACTATTTTAATTAGTTAGTTAGTTAGTTAAAAACAAGAATATTAATATCTGAAAGTTAGGAATTGTTCAAGCTTGTATTCTTGGTGATAGTGAACAATTGTAGCTAAGCCTTAGTTCTCTGTGGGATTCGACTCCGAACTTGTAAATCAGATTATATTTGCAACGACCGCTTAGTCCTTTTTATAAGGCATAGTTGGACGTGATCAAGGAGCCCCACACATACATGCGTAAGCCTCACAAATATTTAAAAGTTTATGATCTCTAAATTTACAAAATGATATAAAATGGGAAAAAAATGCAAACGACATTGTCATAAAATATAAAATAATATAAAGTTTTGAAATATTTAACATAAAGTGTAAAAATTATAGCATAACTATGAACAATAAAGTGCATAACATATGTCATGGGAGGCTTTCCAGCCATGCCATGCGCCCCGTGGCGTCCTAGCAAGCCTCTAAATGCCTAGCGCCACAGACGGCCCCGTGGTCTTGGCCGCGCCAAGTGACAAGCGCGCATGTGCCTCTGTCGCCCCACCGATTTCCCTCGCTAGCGCCCTGCCGCAAGCAGCTGCCAACAGCGTCGCGCGCACAGACAATGCCGCGCGCGCAGATCGTGATGCCTGAGACAAAGTTGCTGCCAACAGACCTGTTTCTACCTTTGTAGAAAACTAAGTCCTTTTTTGCCTGTAAATATAGAGTAGTTTTATTCCATGTACTTTCATTATGTTTCTCTAGCGTAGTTTGATCTACTCATGTAACTTTGATTTATTTATTTTTAAGCATTATTAGGGGGTATCAAGCATTCAAACTTTCTAGCAAGTAATTCTCTGTACTGGTGTCTCCACCCCTCGACACCGCGTTGTCTTCTTTTTGTAATAGCTTTCATTAATGCAATCAAGCTTTTATTCAATGCTCATTACTGTTATCTCAATTGTTGGCATTGGTTTTCCCCCACGACATTGACAATCTCGTCTAGCGTGTGGAGGGGACCTCACTCGGCAGACAACAACCACCCTGACATCGGTTGCTTAGCCTTACGTCGCCCTTCCAAAGAATCTCAGGAAGGCGCCACGTAAGGCTAAGCAACCGATGTCAGGGTGGTTGCTTAGCCTTACGTCGCCCTTCCAAAGAATCTCAGGAAGGCGCCACGTAACAGTTGGTATTAGAGCCTAGGCTCGACATCGGACGAGAGAACGCATTGGCATTACCACCATTTCTGACCATGGTGAATCATGGGAACCGCATTGCGGCCCTTGAGGAGACGGTTAACGTACTATGACCCATTGTGGATACGGTGCCGAAACTAAAAACCAACCTACTGCAAAGGTTGGACGACCTGGACCGCAGAATGGCCCAGGCCGAAGTTGACATAGGAAACATGAGTCGCGACTCTGAAGGAGACCGGAAAATGACAGCTACTGAGGACGCCAAATTTTTTGATAAATTCGAGGGCCTACAACATGAGCGCGCTGAGAAGTTAGCCCATAGGGCACAAGAGGCAGACATGATGACTGTCATGCAGCAAACTATCGACAACTTGACATGCCAGTTCAACGTTGTCAATGCTTCTCTAAAAGGCTTGCTTCGAGGCGGTGGAAATCAAACCGGGGGCGCTGTGAACCCCGCGCCCTTGGCACAAAAGCTGAAAATTCCTGAGCCAAAGCCATACAGCGGGGCTAGGAATGCTAAAGAAGTGGAAAATTTCATTTTCGACATCGAGCAGTATTTCGATGCCGTGGGAGGCCTAGAAGAAGCCAAGAAGGTAGCAACTGCTGCCATGTATCTTCAGGGTGATGCTAAGCTCTGGTGGCGAGTGAAGTACGAAGCCATCAGGGCCGGTGAAGATACTCTGGAGACATGGGCGGAACTGAAGGCAGCCATACGCCTACAGTTCTTTCCCGAAAATGTTGAGTACAATGCAAGGAGGAAACTACGGGAGCTCCGCCAGACCAAATTAGTGCGGGACTACGTGCGAGAATTCTCTGCACTCATACTGAACATTCGCGACGTGGGGGACAAGGACAAGCTCTTCACTTTCCTGGAAGGGTTGAAACCTTATGCCCGCATGTAGCTGCAAAGACAAAGGGTAGATACCCTTCCCAAGGCCATCCAAGCAGCGGAATTCCTTGGGGACTACCAAATGGAGACTCGGAAGGATAGGCCGCAACCACCTGTCCAAGCGGGTTACAAAGGAGGCCACCCTACCAATGGTGGCCCTAACAGAAGTGGGGGAGACCGGAGTGTAGGCAAATCTAAGGCTCCCTCCTCAGGCAACAACAGTGCTGCATCAAACAACAAAGACCGGGGGAGAAAGCCACCCTCAGGGTGCCGTCATTGCGGCGGGCCACATTGGAATAATGAGTGCCCACATGCAAATATGAATGCCTATCAAGATTATGATGATGGGACAGATGATGAAGAATATGATGATGAACAGACCGAGCCAGTCAGTGCGTTCAATGCCATTGTGGGTTCTGTTTCTGAGGCATTAGCGGGAACCAGTGCTGGTATCCGCAAGAAGAAAGACCCCCGCACAGTCGCCAAGAAGGGAGTAAAGAAGACAAATAAAGGGACTCCTCATAAGCAAGAGAGGACCTTGATATTCGTTGAACTGAGGGTAAATGGCAAACCCATTCGGGCGATGATAGATACAGGTGCTACTCACAGCCACTTGACCTCAACTCAGGTGGAGCGTCTTGGGATAGTTGTGGGAAAGGGCCGGGGTCATGTCAAGGCTATTAACTCACCTCTTCAGCCAGTGGGTGGAATAGCCAAAGAAGTACCGGTGAAGATGGGGCCTTATGAAGGAAAGTTCACCTTGCGCGTGGTGATCATAGACGACTTTGAGCTGATAGTGGGACTGGAATTCTTGAGGCAGACCAACACCATGCCCGTACCATATGCGGACATGCTTCTGATGATGGGAGTAAACGGGGCCACGCCCTGTATTATTCCGTGCATATCCATGAAGATGGCCGCTAAGGCCATCTCGACCTTGCAATTAAAAAAGGGAGTCAAGAGACATGAACCTACATTTCTGGCTACCCTATACATTGAAGAGGTAGAACGCTCATCGGGTCCACTTCCTACGCCCGTAAAGGAGCTACTACTAGAATTTGAAGATGTCATGCCAAAGGAAATGCCGAAGCGACTCCCGCCTAGGTGCACTGTGGACCATGAGATTGAGTTGGTGCCGGGTGCGAAGCCACCTGCCCGGGCGCCTTACAGAATGTCACAACCCGAGCTCACTGAGCTTCGGAGACAATTGACGGAAATGCTAGACACAGGGATCATTGTACCCTCCAAGTCCCCATATGGGTCCCCTGTGCTTTTCCAGAAGAAACACGATGGTAGTCTACGCCTCTGCGTGGATTATCGGGCGCTGAACAAAATTACTGTGAAGAACAAGTACCCTATTACACTCATGGCAGACTTGTTCGACAAATTGGGGAGTGCTACGATGTTCACAAAAATTGACCCGAAGACAGGGTATTGGCAGGTCCGGATTGCTGAGGGCGATGAACACAAGACGACATGTGTGACAAGATATGGGTCGTTCGACTTCCTAGTTATGTCGTTCAGCTTGACTAATGCCCCAACCACATTTTGCACTCTGATGAACCAGGTCTTCCGAGAGTACATTGATGAATTTGTGGTGGTCTATTTGGATGATATTGTGGTCTATAGCCAGACACTGGAAGAACACCTGAAGCACTTACGAAAGGTCATATCCCGGTTGCGGGAGCATGAATTCTACCCAAAGCTATCCAAGTGCGCCTTTGCTCAGAAACAGATCGACTTACTCAGGCATGTCATTGAGGAAGCGCGGATCAAGATGGACAAGCAAAAGATCTAAGCCATCACAGATTGGCCGCCACCCAAGGATATCCACGCCTTGAGGTCTTTCCTTGGCCTATGCAATTTCTATCGGCGATTTGTGAAGAACTAATCCCTCATCACAATACCATTAACTGAACTCCTCAAGAAGGTCACGCCTTGGGATTGGGGTCCTAGGCGAGCGGAGGCCTTCAATTCATTAAAAACGGCTATGTCTAGTAGCCCTATCTTGGCCCTTCCTGACTTGGCCAAGCCATTCGAGGTGCAAACAGATGCTTCCGATTATGCTCTTGGCGGGGTCTTACTACAAGACGGGCATCCCGTAGCATACGAGAGTCGGAAGCTGAAGGATGCAGAACGGCGCTATGCCGCCCACGAGAAAGAATTATTGGCTGTCGTTCATTGCTTACGCCTTTGGAGGCATTATCTGCTTGGATCACCGTTCGTGGTCAAGACAAACAACACAGCTGTTAGTCATTTCATGACCCAACCGAAGCTGAATGGCTGACAGGCCCGATGGCAGGAACTCCTAGCGGAATTTAACTACAACCTGGAGTACCGAAGTGGGAAGTCTAATCATGTGGCTGATGCGCTCAGTCGCATAGCGGACCTAGCATCGGTGTGCCTACTCGCCACCCTAAGAGGGAGCGAAGTAGCCACCACCATTAAAGACCAGATACAGGATCTACTCATTAAGGATCCCGCTGCACAGTATTTGGTTGATCTAGTAGGACAAGGCAAGACTCGCCAGTTCTATTTGGCAAGTAAGGCGCCGAGGACGTCACCAATTCAGGTGGGGGAGAATGTCATGGGCGGCTTTCTAGCCATGCCCCATGACCCCTTGGACGCGCCCTGTGGTGTCCTAGCAAGCCTCCCAACGCCTAGCGCCACGGACGGCCCCGTGGTCTTGGCCGCGCCAAGTGACAAGCGCGCATGTGCCTCTGTCTCCCCACCGATTTTCCTCGCTAGCGCCCTGCCGCAAGCAGCTGCCAACAGCGCCGCGCGCACAGATCGTGATGCCTGAGACAAAGTTGCTGCCAACGGACCTGTTTCTACCTTTGTAGAAAACTAAGTCCTTTTCCCTGTAAATATAGAGTAGTTTTATTCCATGTACTTTCATTATGTTTCTCTAGGGTAGTTTGGTCTACTCATGTAACTTTGGTTTATTTTTTTTTTAAAAGCATTATTAGGGGGTATTCAAAACTTTCTAGCAAGCAATTCTCTGTAGTGGTGTCTCCATCCCTCGACACCGCGTTGCCTTCTTTTTGTAATTGCTTTCATTAATGCAATCAAACTTTTATTCAAATCTCATTACTGTTCTCTTAATTGTTGGCATTGGTTTTCCCGTACGGCACTGACAATTTCGTCTAGCGTGTG
Organism: Nicotiana undulata; assembly: GCA_005239495.1. Lineage (NCBI taxonomy): Eukaryota > Viridiplantae > Streptophyta > Magnoliopsida > Solanales > Solanaceae > Nicotiana > Nicotiana undulata. Next base: position 44,204 of record ML292593.1, on the reverse strand, counting down.
GAAGGGACCTCACTCGGCGGACAGCAACCACCCTGATATTGGTTGCTTAGCCTTACGTCGCCCTTTCAAAAAATCTCAGGAAGGCGCTGCTTAACACATATCGTGATACACAAATTACATGCACCGTCCTAATAACCCAAATATCAGAAGGAAAGAAAATATTATTTTGGATAGAAAATGTCATATGTACCTCTTGAAAAGTAAATGAATCAAACGGAATTAGTTTTATCATAAAGTAGCCCCAATAGACCCTTTTGAATGATTGGATAGAAGTCCGCCAGATGAAGCGGAAGAAATTGAAGGATCAGCACATGTTCATGATGTCAAGCCTGTTGATAGTTTGACCAAGGATCAGCACATTGCCCAGAAATATTGTTAATTATAGGATGGAGCTTTTCCATTTTCTGTAAACCATGTAAGTAATAACCCTAATAAGGGTTGGTACTTCAAAATTGCCCTGTACTTTGATGTTAAATGGCTGTAATTTGATTGGAAAATCTCCCTTTTTATCCTGCATAGTGTATGAGGGGTGGATGTACGCTTACCAAAGCGGTGTCACGAAAATTTGACTATATATATGTATTAATACTATACCGAAATGGATAAGTAGTAAAAAATGACACCACTTGACATAAATCGTATTTTGGTGTGTTGGTTATGTGCTTGATTATGCTGTAAGAGGTCAAAAGTTCAAACCTCAACTAGCAACATAATCAAAGTTATATTCCAGTTCTTCTATAACTGCTGCGTACGCTTCTTATCATTGACAGACTTCTATCTTTAGTCAGGATTTAATTTGATATTGTGTTATCATTTTCATTGGAACAGATAATTAGTCTATTTGTATAATCTCTAGCCTGATTAATTTAATTCTTTATTCTCTTCCTCTAGATGACTTGGTGAATGCTTAGACTTGCAAGAAAACACATCCAATATTAAAATGAAATGCCCAATATAGCACGTACCGTGGGGTTACTTCAGCATGAAAGTAAGTTCCCAAAAGTCAATCTCCTCAATTATAATATCCCCTTGTAATGGTTCATACTATGTGCTGATTCTTCAAAAGAAAAGAAAAAAAGATGGAGAAAAGCAAGTTTCTAACAAGTCTAGTTCTGATACTTCTGTTGTCATCTGTAAATGCAATAACATCAGGGCCTAAATGGCCTAAGGCGAGCAAGCATTTCGTGCTAGTTCACGGGGCTTGCCATGGGGCCTGGTCTTGGTACAAGATTATGGCGTCGTTAAAAACTTCAGGACATAATGTAACAGCTCTGGACTTAGGCGCTTCGGGGGTCAACCCGAGGCAGGTCCTTGAAATCCCACATTTATCGGATTATTTCAATTTGCTAATGGAGTTCATAGCCTTGGTAGATTTGCCATTTCTAAAGCCATGGAAAATTTTCCAGAAAAGATTTCAGTTGCTGTATTTGTCACTGCTCTAATGCCTGGTCCAACTCTCAATGCAACCACCATCTTTATTGAGGTACAATTCCTCCATATTGCCAACTTTATCCATGATATGATCATCTGTTATGTTAGCTTACACTTTTTTATGTTTGAAAATTTTCGACTTCATTACAGTCATCCAAGGCAGCAATATCTGCACTTGATAATCGTGTTACATTCGATAATGGACCTATGAATCCTCCAACAACCTTCAGCTTTGGTCCGAAGTACTTAGTGAGTTATCTTTATCCCCTGAGCCCAATTCAGGTAATTAAGCATAACAAAAATAATAAACTGAAATAGCTCTATACTGGTATTCTGATAATGTGTTTCATTTTTTCCCCCTTTCTTGGTATTAGGACTGGGCACTGGCTACTACAGTAGTAAGGCCATTATATTTATACAGTTCGGAGGACATATCAAAGGAGATAGTTCTTTCAAGCAAAAAGTATGGATCAGTTAAGCGAGTGTTCATTGTTTCTGCTGAGGATAAAGTTCTAACGAAAGAATTTCAACAGTTGATGATTGAAAAGAATCCACCAGATGAAGTGGAAGAGATTTCAGGCTCTGATCACATGGCTATGATGTCTAAACCCCTTCAACTTTTTACTCTTCTTATGCGTATCGCAAATAAATGACAAGCTACCTTGATTACATATTCATGAATAATGCATAACTGAAATAAAATTAGATTACCCTTGTTCTCGCGCGTTAAAATGATGAATCAGTCTTTTGCTCACTGAATAAAGATAGTGTACACTGTTGTACATAAGCAAGTTCTTAATTCTTGGGCTTATCACTTGAGATGGTTCCTTCCTAATTACATCTCCATTACATGGCATTGACAAAATAATGCAACTTCTGCGAGACACACTAATACAAACTTCTAATAATTCCATCACAAGTTGCAAATATTTTCATCAGATCACTAATTTTATGCAAAGGACATTGCAATGATTTGATGAGATTTAGTCAGCAGTTGACTTTGATATTTGTTAACTAACTGTTATTTTATGCAGCTAGAGCCTGAATAACTTGTCTAATTTCTTCCTCTAGTTGACTTGATGAATGATCAAAAAGTACAGAAAATATATTCATTATAAAATGCTCAACAAATAGTACTTGACGTTTGGTTGCTTCAGCAGGGAAGTAAGTTAGAAGGTCAAACACCTCGAGTATCAAGATTGCCTTATAATGGGTCATACTATGTGCTCAGAGTTCAAAAGAAGAGAAAAAAAAGTTAAATGGAGAAAAGAAAGTTTCTAATAGGTTTAGTACTGATACTTTTGTTGCCATATGTAAATTCAACAACATCAGGGCATAGGCTTAAAACTAGCAAACACTTTGTTCTAGTTCATGGCGCGTGTCATGGAGCCTGGTCTTGGTACAAGATTATGGCGTCGATAAAAACTTCAGGGCATAATGTAACAGCTCTAGACTTGGGTGCTTCAGGGGTCAATCCAAAGCAGGTTCTTGAAATCCCACATTTATCGGATTACTTCAGTCCGCTAATGGAGTTCATGGCTTCTCTTCCTGCACATCAGAAAGTGATTCTCATAGGACATAGCTATGGTGGGTTGGCCATATCTAAAGCCATGGAAAGATTTCCAGAAAAGATTTTAGTTGCTGTATTTGTTACTGCTCATATGCCTGGTCTAACTCTAAATGCAACCACTCTCTTGACTAAGGTATAATTTTACCAACTTTTTCTTTGCTATGATCTCTTCTGTCAGCTAACACTTTTTCATGTTTGAAACTATTATCTAGTTACAGTCTTCTACTGAAATGGTATCTCAACTTGATAATCGTGTAACATACGATAATGGACCCACCAATCCTCCAACGACCTTCATCTTCGGTCCAAAGTACTTGGCGAGAAATGTTTATCAGCAGAGCCCAATTCAGGTAAGCATAATAGTGAAATATCCAACCTTTGGTAGTCAAGAGGATTGTCCTTATATTGCATGTTTTTGCCAAGTATTATTAGTAGACATCATCTACTCGAAAAACTAGCTCATTTACATTACGATCTATTCAAATGGACGCTAAGTTGTGTCTCTTTTTGCTCTTTTGGTGCTAGGATTGGGTGCTGGCTACAACACTAGCAAGGCCACTTTACATATACAGTGAGGAAGACATATCGAAAGAGATGGTTCTTTCAAACAGAAGGTATGGATCAGTTAGGCGAGTGTTCATTATTGCTGCTGAAGATAAGACTCTACATAAGGAATTCCAACAGTGGATGATCGAAAAGAATCCACCCGACGAAGTGGAAGAAATCCTAGGCTCCGATCACATGGTCATGATGTCTAAGCCCCTTCGTCTTCTTACTCTTCTTCTGCGCATTGCACAGAAGTGACAAGCTTCTTGATTAGCTAATCCGGCTTGTGATTTCATATTCAAAAATAAAGCAATCTGAAATAAATTATAAAATTGCCAAATTCTTGTTTTCATTCTATTTGCTGAACATACTTGGTTTTCAATTTTATGAAAGGACACCAACTTTGCAGTATTTGATGAGCTTTAGCACTTTGTGCTTGTTTTTGTTATTCCCACTTTTTCATCAACTCATTTATTCTGCATAGCATATGGGATATCTGAAAGACTAATCAGTAGACAGCAGAAATCTATCTGTCTACAAGATCTCTAGCCTGAATAATTCAATTATTTATTCTTTATTAAGGTCAACTCCTCTAACTATATTAAGATCCTTTATAATCTTCATCCCATGTGTACAACTTCTCATAGTTCAAAACAAGGGAAAAAAGAAGGTATGGAGAAAAGCAAGTATCTGATAAGTTTTCTGCTGATACTTCTTTTGCCATATGTAAATACAACAACATTAGGGCCTAACTGGCCTAAAGCTAGCAAGCATTTCGTGCTAGTTCACGGGGTATGCCACGGAGCCTGGTCTTGGTACAAGCTTGTGGCATTGATGAGATCTTCGGGGCATAATGTCACAGCTCTTGACTTAGGTGCATCAGGGATCAACCCGAAGCAGGTCCTTGAAATCCCACGATTATCTGATTACTTTAGTCCGCTAATGGAGTTCATGGCTTCTCTTCCTGCACATGAGAAAGTGGTCCTTGTAGGTCATAGCTTTGGTGGATTCGCCGTCTCTAAAGCCATGGAAAGCTTTCCAGAAAAGATTTCAGTTGCTATATTCGTCACAGCCGGAATGCCTGGCCCAACTCTCAATGCAACCACTGTCTTCATAGAGGTATCATTTCGCCCCAACCTTAGCCTTAAGATGATTTCTTTCAATAGTATAACACTTTTCATGTTTCATATTTCATTACAGGCTTCTACTGAAATAATAACTCAACTTGATAATCATCTTACCTATAACAATGGACTCAACAATCCTCCAACAACCTTCATCTTTGGTCCAAAGTACTTGGCGAGTAATCTTTATCAGCTGAGCCCGATTCAGGTAAGCTAAGCATAATCAAGATATAAATGTGGAATAGCCCGAGTTATGATTCACTGATCGTGAGAATGGCCAAAAGTTTCATTCTAATACTAAAGTTTGAGGTTACCTCTCATTCTTATCCCTAAAAAGATATACAATCTCTAACTAGATTAATATGATTCCAGATGAATCTACATCATAAGAAACTCATCGAATTGTGTTTTTTTAAAATCGCTTTGGTTAGGATTGGGCGCTGGCTACTACATTAGTAAGGCCAATATACTTAAACAGCGTAGAAGACATATCAACGGAGATTGTTCTTTCAAGCAAAAGGTATGGATCAGTTAGGAGAGTGTTCGTTGTAGCTACTGAAGATAAAGCTCTAACAAAGGAATTCCAGCAGAGTATGATTGAAAGGAATCCACCAGATGAAGTGAAAGAGATCTCAGGCTCTGATCACATGGTCATGATGTCTAAGCCCCTTAAACTATTTACTACTCTTCTGCAGATTGCCAACAAGTAACAGACTATATATCTTGATTAGCTTAACCCAACTTGTGATTACACGATATCAAGGATAAAAGCATTATTGCAGTATACTTCAATATACAAGCAAGTTGCCCATCTTCTTGTCCATTTTGTGAGTCTTTTGTCCACAATTCCCACTACACAGCAATATTAACGAGATTTTATATTATGTAAATAACTTGTAAAAACACCATACGTAATGCAAATATGAGAGTTGGTTTAAATAACAAGGAAACCATAAACACTTAGTTTCTTCAATAACCATAAGTAGAGATGAACTTGCAGTCAAATAGCTGCAAGTTCATTCTACGATATTTAGGTGCAAGGTACCAATCTCACCAAAAGATCTACACGATATTTACACGACAGAGAGAAGAATTGGAGCAAAAGACATGTCAATCATTTTCATTACTACAAATTAATATGTATATATCATGCATGCGTAGACAAACATCTGCAACCCCACCTTATCCTTGACCTAGTGAAATGTCGAAGGAATGTGTTAATAATCGTGGCTTCTCAAGATTAAATTCTAAAGAAGGAACTCAAACAGTATATGATTGAAAAGAATCCACCAGACGAAGTGGAAGAGATCTCAGGAGCTGATCACATGGCCATGATGTCTGAGCCCCTTCAATTTTTTACTATTCTTCTGCGTATTGCCAACAAATGACTATCTATCTTAAGTAGTAACAGCTTAGTCTAGCTTGTGATTTATTGCATAATCAAGAATTAAAACATGTTCTGAACAATCAAAAAATTATACTCCAATATATATATATGCAAAAGAAATTCCAACGAAAGAGTCAGTGGCGGAGCCACCTTAGAGGAAGGGGTGTCAAATGACACCACTTCGCGGAAAAAATACACTGTGTAGGTAAGTAAAAAAAATAGATTATATGTATATATACTATGTATTGACTCTCCTTAATTTCTTGGTATGTTGACTTTTATATATTTTGACAACCATTAACCGAAATTTTGGCTCCACCACCGGAACGGGTTACCAGCTGGAAGCACAAAATAAGCTCCCCAACCTAATTTTCTACTTCCTCCGGTCCAAAATAAGTGATATTTTTGGATTTCAAGAATGAATTAATTATCTTTTCCTACATTACCCTTGGAGTAAATAGTGTTGGAGTATTTATGTGAGATAATAAAGGTTAATATGAACAACTTTATTGCTAATTAATGCTAAAAGGTGAATTTCTTAATCTGCGTAAAAACAGGTAAAAATCACTTATTTTGGACAGGAAGGAGTAACATTTTGAATGCTCAATATTAATCATGTCACCACGCCTTGACCGTATAACGAGGTATTCAACTAAACTAATAATAGGAACAGAGTCCCAAAGATAACTAAACCAATGAGAGGTGTCTATTTCGTCACTTAGAAAGTCCTAATGAGTAGATACTATCCTCATAACTACAGATAGCAATAAGCTTATCATTTTCAAGCCCCAACATTTCAGTTACTCTCCACCTCTTTTTCTTCAAATCGAGTTTGGCTTGACCCCTTAGTTAATTACTGGGATCAAGATTTTATTAGCCCGTTTGACCAATCTTCTAAAATTAACTTATTTTGAGAAGTGTTTTTTCCAAAAGTACTTTAAAAAAAAGTGTTTTTGATGAGAAGTAGTTTGTGTTTGGCTAATTAATTTGAAAAGCACTTTTAAGCAGTAATTAGTGTTTGACCAAACTTTTGAAAATTGCTTCTAAGCGTATTTTTCTCAAAAGTGCTTCTCAGAAAAGTGCTTTTGGAGAGAAGCTACTTTTTTCAGTTTCTCTAAAACTGCTTCTGCTTATCCTCAAAAACATTTTTTTTTCCATCCAAAAGCTTGGCCAAATACCTCAATTTTTGGCCAAAAGTGTTTTTGGCCAAAAAAAGCACTTTTGGCCCAAAAAAAAGCTTGGGGCTATATGTCTCCTTTTAGAGTCAATTACTCAAATTGTCACTCAATTATCTCAAATTATGTCCTAAAGTCACTTTTCTTTGTTTGTAACAACAAAGTGACTGAACTATGCCTATTACACTCAGAAGGCCACTCAACTAGAATTTTCTAAATTTTGGATTGTCAAATACCTATTTTACCTTCTAAATTATAAATATTTATCTTCTTTTTATTTTCTTAAAACTTTTTAATATTATGATTTTTTCCTTTTAATTTATAATATGGACTTACCTATAGAATAAATAAATTTATTTACAAGTTAAAAAATAAAAAGTATTTAAGCATCTATAATGCTGGAATAACAAATTAATGACCATAGTAAAAAATAAATTAGAATAATTTGTTAGTAATACTAATTTTAGTATTAACAACAAAAATTTAAATAATTATTTTATATCACGTGCATCGAATATCTTTTTTACAACCTTTATTTTCTTTCATTCTAAAGTGTGTAAATAAATTTTTAAATTTTTATTGTTAATACTAAAATTATTATTACTAACAAATTATTTTAATTAATTTTTTTACTATGCTCATTATTTTTTATATTCTAGCATTATATATTCTTAAATACTTATTTTTTTAATTTATAAATAGTATTTATTTATTCTATAGGAAGTCATAATATAAATTAAAAAGGAAAAAATCATAATATTAAAAAGTTTAAAAAAATAAAAAGAAGATAAATGATTATAATTTAGAGGGTAAAATAGATATTTGGCAATCCAAAATTTGGAAAATTTGGATGAGTGATCTTCTGAGTGCAATAGGCATAGTTCGGTGACTTTGTTGTAACAAACGAAAGAAAAATGACTTTAGGAGATAATTTGAAATAGTCGAGTGACCATTTGAGTAGTGAAATCTCTCCTTTTTATCCAGATCGAAACCCAACGAATAGTAAAAATTGTAAGTACGTTATTCTTCAGCAACATTTGGACTAGGAAGAGATGTCGCTTCTTTTTGTACTGGGATTGAAAATAACAGCACTACGAAAATTCCATAAGCACAACAAACCTTAATCCACCTAACGCCGCCTAATTTCTCAACAACTAAGGATGGAGGCTTTGGCTTGGCAGTTGGCTCAACTTCGGGGCGTCTATGGTGTAAAGTTTCTTTCATCCTTTTGGCATAGGAATAATTTGGTCATGACAGCAAAATAGGGATCTAACACAAGAAAGTTATTAAATCCGGAAACACACTTAAAACGCATTAAATATTTGGGAAGAAGTCAAGAAAGAATCATACTATATTATAAATGTGAACATATTAGTTGAACATTAAAATATCAAAATATTCTTATAATGTTGAATGACACTATTGCCGTTCTATTAAATATTATTGCTAATATTTTTGGGATAGAAATGTAAATACTCATTATTATAATAAATACCATATTAGTATAAAAACAATATAATGAATGTGATGCAATTAGTGAACATTCACTATAATAAATACTACTAGTAATAAAGTTATTTCTTAAACATCTCATGCAATAAAAAAAATTTAGAGCTTGCATTTACGATAATTCTCCTTTTATTTCTCTTTACTTGAAGTTTCGGATTTTTATATGAAGAAATTATTTTCTTATAAATACAATTATGATTCAAAATGTTTAACTATAATGTACAAAACTAAAAATATATAGTGGGTATTAATAAATAATAATCATGCTTTCTAATCTCTTCTCCCTCTTCTAATTAATATCAACAGAACTATAGTATTTTTAAAATAATTTATATTACTTAGTATGGGATACATGTGCAACGCACGTATCCGGGAAGTAGTATTATAAATAAGTGGAAATGGCATCAGGTCACTTGTAAGCATGATGTTTAAAATATACCCACAGTTTACGATGTATTTAAAGATTAGTCTATTTCACTCAAACTTCAGGACACGACGTCCTAGAGTTTAAACCTCAAAATTCAAACTTCGGGACATCGTATCCTAAAGTTCGAAAATTGTGTCCAAAAGTTCGAATCTTTTGTCCTGAATTTAAAATTAATAGTTCATAAATTCATGACACTTTGTCTTGAGTTTCAAATTAGCAGCTCAAAAATTCACAACACTAAGTCATGAATTTCCAAATCTAGAATACATAATCCTAAAGTTTGGGTGAATTGACTAATCATTGAATACTTTGTAAATTGTGGATATAATTCAAATAGTGGGCTTAAACGTGATTATTGTTGCATTTCGCGGGGATTTGCATCTATACCCGCTTTTTGGGTCACGTTTTAACTTATACCCGCTTTGCAAAAAAAATTACGAGCGTACCCACTTTTCGCGTAAACTTCAGGCATACGGGCCTGAAGTAGCAAAGGCAATCACACAAACTTCAGCATTCTAGTATACGGGCCTGAAGTTGTTTGTAATTGCTGAACTTAAGCATTCTACTAGTTGAAGTTTTGTTCTCTATTTGCTGTACTTAAGCATGTTTTAGCTAAAGTTTTGTCCTGGATTCAATAGTTTTGTCGTAAAGCTTTTTCAAAACTTCAGCAGAAGATGCTGAAGTTATTTAGTTCATTCGTAAAAACTTGAGCACTAAATAAGCTGAAGTTTTGTCCTAGATTCATTAGTTTGTCATACAACTTTTTCAAAAACTTCAGCAGAAGATGCTGAAGTTATTTAGTTCATTTGTAAAAACTTCAGCACTAAATAAGCTGAAGTTTTGCACAGATAGCAGGAAGAAGAGGCGCCTGAAGTTGTAAAAATTAGGGTATAGGTTAAATAATTTTAAAAATATGGGTATAAGTTAAATGGTGGCGACAAAATTGGGCGCCCCGTGCATTTTTTACCATTTTTCCCTATAGATTATCTCTTCGGGTATCGAAAATTTTGTTAAAGTGCTCTCTTCCTTTTCCTTCTCCGTAGGGGAAAGCGTTTGTTTCCCGTAACACTAGGGTTAGCGAAGTTTTTGATTGACACAACTTGGGGGATAACATCCACACTACAATTTTAATCGGCTCAATAGAGGAAATTAACATAATTCATAAATGAAAAAGAAAAGGGAAACTTACACAAATGTCCCAAATAAATCTCAACTTACGTGTCACGACCCAAACTGAAGGATCATGGCCATATTTGCCGAGCACCAACGTACATTTTATCTAGTCTTCTTTATTATCTTTAAGGGATAACGAGATCAATCAAATGGTAGATATGGATCATGAACATACATCACATGGGATGACTAGATTTCTAAGAAACTACATAAAAGGTACGAGCTACAACGCTGCCATGAAGGACTATAAAACAAAAATTAGCCAACAAGGCATACCAAACTATACATGAGCCGACACCTGTCTATGAGCCTCTAAAGGAGCATAAGTAATGCAACATAGCCGGAACAGGGCCCCGACATACCCATCACAACTATAACAAAATGCATACCAAGACCACGACAAGTCTGGAGAAGGGATCTCGCCTATAACCGCTGAACATGAAAGCCTACTGTGGTGGGGGAGCTGCGTCTACCTGTCTATCAAGACCTGCAGCACGACATGCAGCGTCCACAAATAAAAAGGACGTCAGTACGAATAAAGTACTGAGTATGTAAGGCAGGAAAGCATAAACAAGAACAGTAATGTAAAGAGAGATGTAGGAGATACAACATGTAACATCTGAGTGCTTCTAAGAGACAGTAACATGAAATGCATGATACATATATACACATAATCTTTTTAAAACATCCGCCTCTGTGGGCATCATCATCATCATAGAACATTCGCCTTTGTGGGCATCATCATCATCATATCATACCCCGACTCAAAGAGGACTCGGTAAACCCAACTGATCAGTGGTTGCACAATAGGTGTCATACCTAGCCGACTATAGCGCGGCTCGGTAGAGTAAAATAGATACATATATATAATGCATGCAAGACTCATTGGAATCATGTTCTGAACATTTCGGAGCGACGTAAGGTCGATATTCTCCGTACACATCATTAGGGCTAACTCTTCATCGAGAATCTTATAAGAATCAGGAAGTACCAACAACATTGATAACATAAGAATAAGAGAAGGAACCTCAACATAAATTGTTCCATAAGAAGGGAAACAATGTAAGTACTGCTAGCTTCTAAGAGTAGAGTATCTTTGGAAGCTCGTTCATTGCATTACGTACAATCGGAGTCGTGCAAAAAAAGGAAAGGGATGGCCTCACATACCTTGTATATACTGCCCAAACCTCAAGCTACGCAAATGTCACAACTCCTTAATCTACAATAATAGAAACGACACTATCGTTATCATTTAAGCGTCATAACTATTATGCATCGACCACAACATATTTTACGATGAAATGGAAAACACCTCCCCTATTTATATGACTTCACAAAAGTCAAAAAAATCACCAAACAGCCCAAACAACATCAATAATAATCATATTGAGCCTCCCAAAATAGCCCACACACAACCTAATCACTTTATACATAAGATGACCACCGTAGTCGTGTCGAACGACCCGAAAATGTTACAACGAACGACCATCTCACAACCCTACATCTATATGGTCTTTCTCCACACCCTTCCTCCTCCAAAACTCCCCAAAACAGTAGTAAAACACGCAGCCAAACAACAACACAAAACAATAGTAAAACACGCAGCCCAACAACAACACAAAACAATCCACTACAAGTCAAATAACTCGAACTCACGGCTTCCGATCACTGTCCCGTGAGTTCTATCTATTAGGAAACACATTTATCAACCTTCCTTGATATTTAAGTACTTAAATACAGATATTAGACGTTTCTTAACTATGAAGTAACTTCCAAATCTCTAGCTACAAAGAAAAAGGAGAGGCGGTATAATGACACTTATGTCGTAGGGATCATTTTGATGTTATTGCTTCTCGATTTAATGCCCGGAATGATAATCTTCGTTGAAACCCTAGAAAATAGCTTGAGTTTATGTTTATGGGTGTTATATGGTCGTTTTATGCTGAATAATGAATAGAAAGCCGACCTAAGGTTTATATATATCAAGTTTGGAAAAGTCAAAGAGGTGCTAGCTTGGCACCCTAGGATTGGTCCATCTTCCGACGCTTATATCCTTTTATCCCGATGTCATATGAATGAACGGTTAAGAGAGTTGGAAACTAAATTCCATGACCTTCAATTTGTTATATAATATGTCCCAAAAACACCTCATATAACACATGAAATGTATTGCTCAAAAAGATCTAGTGATCCACCTACTTGTCACTTATGATATTTGCGCAGTCTCGCAAAATTGCAAATATCTCTCTACTCCTACGTCGTATCGATGAACGGTTTAATGAATTGGAAACTATACTCATAGATATTAAATTTGGTTGGTAAATAATCCAATAATTCCAACTATATTGGGAGAAAATATCAGTTACATTTGACCTAATTTTCAGCACATTATGAGTGTAACTTGTGAAGACCTTTGCCGACTTTTGTTCCACAACTTGCTTGACTTCAAAATGTATAACAGAACTATCATACGATAAATNATATTTGTAACCTCCAATGTAACATGATTAACTTACTTTATATTCCATCAAATATAATCTTATTTCTGAGCTTACATCAATTGACTTACGATGTACTCTCACGTACGAAAAATGGGGTGTAACATCATTCCCCCCTTTCAAACATTCGTCCTCGAATGTTGACTAATTGACTTTTCCATATCTTAATCAATAAGTCTTACGAATACTTTAATATTGTGTTTTCCATCTAGGGAGTTTTTCGGTGAATAAATCCAAAGGCTAGAACATTCCCTCCTTTAGGCCTCTTTCTCACACCACGACTTGTGGTCGAACTCATTTCAATGTCGTACCTATTTATACCTTCTTTCATGCAGCCTAGACAATTCTAACCTTGAATGTGCGCTAATGCGACTCTTATCTCCTTTTTTATTTCGTGTTAGCTTTTAACCTATCTTTAAGATTCACTTGGTGAACATATATTATACTATGACAAGCTGTCCTTCTGGGCATCTACAGGTGTACTAAAGTTCTTTGTTTGGTATTTTGTTGAACTTACGACTATTGTTATATCTTTTTTCATAGACTCAGTTATCTTTGCTTATGGATTTACCTCTACTAAGTAGGTCATACTATACCATAACTCTTACTTCGATTTATTATTATGGAGACTTGCCACCCAACTCCAGGTTTTTCTCTCTCCTCTTATCCTATATGTTTAAATCTAAGTCATTTAATGCTTCCTTATTACCGTCCATCTTAATAATGACAGCATAATCTTATCTCATACTTTGTAACTTTCATCCATTCATTGTTGATTAACCTTAATATTCATCTATAATCTACCACTGATAATTTAAAATCCCTTATGTAATATATAGTCACTAGGGCTCACGTCTCATCAGGAAACATCTGAAGTGATTTTCCTGATCCACTTAGGGACGATACTATAATGCAATAACTGTATTTCATAGCATCTCAATGTGATTCATCTTATCTGGGTATTCTAATCCCGTGCAGTTCATGAAATACTTGTTCTCAAAATCATTATTCAATCAAAGTCCTAAACGTCATCCTGATAAATTACAGCCTTACTTTACTACCAGGGTAGCATTCCATCTCTTCTAAATGCTCCTAGTTTAAACTCCTTTGAGTTCACTCATGTTATATTGAGCTTTTCATAAATTTATGGAAACCATCATCTCTCTTTTTGTGATGGATTTAATCCCGAGGACTTACCTATTCTCGTCACCTTCTCACTCACCTTTTCTTATCCTTACTGCCGTCTAGCTAAAACCTTGTTGCTCTATCATATTTTAGCTTGCGACCTATGCACATCTACTTATACTACTCGTAACCTTCCTTTCATCATATTAGCACCGTAGATTTGCTTTCACGCCTTCTCAGTTGTCTTTAAATGTAAACAATTACTTTTCCTGGTCGTTCTTCCACTTGCTGCATGGATTCTTGGCTTATCTTAGTGCCTACAAATACAGAAGTTCCCTGTATCTCATATGATCTCAATTATCAACTCTTGATTTTTTTTCTTCTTCCCTTTTATTAGCCACGATAGGTGCCACTTTCTTATTGAGTGCATACAATATTATTGTGAGACTGCTGTTACAAGACCATTTCTACTTTAGGTCACTATGCTTATGTTGAAGCCTGCTTCCTTATTTCCTCAGCTAGTCTTTCGTTGTAGTACTTAGGGAAGAACTTCTAACTCTTATAAAGATGAGACCTTATTACATTTTATATCCCACGGTATTTCTGATGTTCTTACTCGGCTATCATTATCCTTAGTTCTTACCTCCATGCCCTTTTGCTTGTCGGGTTTCTTCTGAATTGAAATTTCAGTTGTCTCCATTGTGGCACTCTTTTTTATTTCCGTAACACTTATATTGTACCTTCTACTACCCCAACTCCTATCTGAATATTTCTCGAGGATTACTATTTTGTATCTAAGAGACTTAATTTCCTATGCTGGGTTTCACTACGTTTATCTGGCATGATCTACTGATACACCTATATCCTCCTATCTAGCCATAACTAGGCTCTTCTTGAATCAACTATTGACTACCCATTAGTCCACTCTCAGATCTTTATTTTATGTAACGCCTCTTGGGTTATGTCCTTTGTCTTAACTTACCTCTTGTACGGGATCCTTATGTATCAAGTGTTCATTCCCACTTATATATCAATATCATCGAGTGCGAAACCCTTATTGATTCTCCCCAACATCATGCTTGCATAATATTCTGGAGTTATATTATATTTGTAGGATATGAATAAATGCAATCTTATTCCTTTCACCTTTTTACCACATTCTTCCTTTACCATTCGATATTTACCTCTTCATATTTGGCATTTTGTTTCTACATCTTCACAGACATTACTCGCCTTGCGGTAACCCTTCTACACCAGGTATAATTGAATTTCGTACACACAAGGGTGACACGTGGTATAACTGGCACATTTAGTCCCTTAAGCTTAACTCTGCTCATAGTGCTTGCTTTAGGGAAGCGTCTTCGTGAATGACCTTTAAAGGTTATTCTTCTATTGTTCATTCTATTATTGTCGAAACACTATCTTTGAAACGATGTCGACTATTACCACTTCCTTTGATCCCTAATTCATGTTCGATTTTTTTTCTTGTTTACTATCCCATACTAATTTCTATTACTTCGGGGGTCTAACTTTTCCTTATGATAATCACGTGTGAGTCACCAACTCATTTCTCTACATGAGGGTATGGCTTTATGGCTTATACTTTTGTATTGTCTCAAGGCTTGTCTCCTCTCAATTTTTTTTCCACTTGACTATAGACTTTATCATTATACCATATTTTGATTTACCGATATCACTCATTTATCACCTCTTACTCATAATGTTTCATTTACTCTCTTCTTGTTTTCATGCTAATATCTCTGTCTATCGCCCTATTATAAAGACTTCAACATGACGTTCTTTCACATTTAGCTCCCCCTGCTTCATCGCTGGCTCTTCGGGACGCCTAACATTCTTCTTCTTCTTTTTTTCTTTCCTTTTTTTTACTAGTGGCTGGAGTCATACTAAGGCAAATATTTATCCCTTCTAGGATCCTAGTGCCTATCTTCTGAAATTTCTGAATATTCTAGTATTCATATTTGATTGTTCTATTCTAGAGTGACCATATGGCTATCTCTAAATGAGAACTATTACCATGTTCTGCCCTACCCTTCAAAAATGCTAAATAATGATAACAATCTATCCACAATTTTCGGTTACTCCCACCCCAGCCGGATCCTGATATCCTATCCTTTTCTTAAATTATTTCAGTTAACTCCCATAGGGCATAATTGAGATTGGTATGGACAATTGTAGATATCTCTGTTACCGTTGAAAGTAACTAAAATGCTTATATTTCTCTACCATCATTATAAATACTGATAATCTTTATTAACTAGGTACCTCGTACCCTTCTTTATCTTGCTTCTTTTATTTGCTAAAACTTTTATCTACCTTTTGATTCTCTTATTTCTTTTTACCATATGGGTAGATAGATATTCTTTACTTAGAGCTCCTTATTAAGAAACTAACACATCTTAGTACACACATGATCTGCTGAAGCCCTCCCATTTACACATCATAATCATGATGCAAAATTGAGTTCCTCTGACTCAACTCTTCCACAGACACATTGCAACCTCTTACCATCCATCTTTCTAGATGTATGCATAGTCGTATTATAAATAAAATAGAATTGAGGAAATTGAGTTCTTACGATTGAGCTCTACCACACGATCTAGAGTAAGAAGAAAGAGTAACAGTCATAAATGCCCTGTAGCCTCTTGCTTATAAGTGTGGTGCACAACACACCCATAGACAAGACTCTACTAGACACGACTCATAGACAACCCCTAGGACATATCTGCTCTGATACCAAGTTTATCATGACCCAAACTGGAGGATCATGACTAGCACCCAGGCCATATTTGCCGAGCACCAACGTACATTTTATCTAGTCTTCTTTGTTATCTTTAAGGGATAACGAGATCAATAAAATGGTAGATATGAATCATGAACATACATCACATGGGATGACTAGATTGCTAAGAAACTACATAAAAGGTACGAGCTACAGCGCTGTCATGAAGGACTATACAACAAAAATTAGCCAACAAGGCATACCAAACTATACATGAGTCGACACCTATCTATGAGCCTCTAAAGGAGCATAAGTAATGCAACATAGCCGGAACAGGGCCCCGACATACCCATAACATCTTTAAAAAATGCATACCAAGACCACGACAAGTCCGGAGAAGGGATTTCGCCTATAACCGCTGAACAGGAAAGCCTACTGTGGTGGGGAAGCTGCGTCTACCTGTCTATCAGGACCTTCAGCACGACATGCAGCGTCCACAAATAAAAAGGAAGTCAGTACGAATAAAGTACTGAGTATGTAAGGCAGGAAAGCATAAATAAGAACAGTAATGTAAAGAGAGATGTTGGAGATACAACCTGTAGCATATGAGTGCTTCTAAGAGACAGTAACATGAAATGCATGATACATATATACACATAATCTTTTTAAAACATCCGCCTCTGTGGGCATCATCATCATCATAGAACATTCGCCTCTGTGGGCATCATCATCATCATATCATACCCGGCCTCAAAGAGGACTCGGTAAACCCAACTGATCAGTGGTTGCACAATAGGTGCCATACCCGGCCGACTATAGCGCGACTCGGTAGAGTAAAATATATACATATATATATTGCATGCAGGACTCACTGGAATCATATTCTGAACCTTTCGGAGTGACGTAAGGTCGATATTCTCCGTAAATGTTATTAGGANAACCTCAACATCAATTGTTCCATAAGAAGGGAAACAATGTAAGTATTGCTAGCTTCTAAGAGTAAAGTATCTTTGGAAGCTCGTTCATTTCATTATGTACAATCGGAGTCGTGCAAAAGAAGGAAAGGGATAGCCTCACATACCTTGTATATACTGCCCCAACCTCAAGCTACGCAAATGTCACAACTCCTTAATCTACAATAAGAGAAACGACACTATCGTTATCGTTTAAGCGTCATAACTATTATGTATCGACCACAACCTATTTTACGATGAAACGGACAGCACCTCCCCTATTTATATGACTTCACACAAGTCAAAACAATCACCAAATAGCCCAAAAAACATCAATAATAATCATATTGAGCCTCCAAAACAGTCCACACACAACCTAATCACTTAATACATAAGATGACCACTGTAGTCGTGTCAAACGACCCGGAAATGTTACAACGAATGACCAGCTCACAACCCTACATCTATATGGTATTTCTCCACACCCTTCCTCCTCCAAAACTCCACAAAACAGTAGTAAAACACGCAGTCCAACAACAACACAAAACAGTCTTCTACAAGTCAAATAACTCGAACTCACGTCTTCCGATCACCCTCCCGTGAGTTCTATCTATTAGGAAACACATTTATCAACCTTCCTTGATATTTAAGTACTTAAATACATATATTAGACGTTTCTTAACTATGAAGTAACTTCCAAAACTCTAACTACAAAGAAAAAGGAGAGGCGGCATAATGACACTTACGTCGTAGGGATTATTTTGATGTTATTGCTTCTCGATTTAATGCCTGGAATGATAATCTTCGTTGAAACCCTAGAAAATAGCTTGAGGTTATGTTTATGGGTGTTATATGGTCGTTTTATGCTGAATAATAAAGAGAGAGCCGACCTAAGGTTTATATATATCAAGTTTGGAAAAGTCAAAGAGGTGCTAGCTTGGCACCCTAGGATTGGTCCATCTTCCGACGCTTATATCCTTTTATCCGGATGTCGTATGAATGAACGGTTAAGAGAGTTGGAAACTAAATTCCATGACCTTCAATTTGGTATATAATATGTCGCAAAAACACCTCATATAACACATGAAATGTATTGCTCAAAAAGCTCTAGTGATCCACATACTTGTCACTTATGATATCTGCGCAGTCTCGCGAAACTGCAAATATCTCTCTACTCCTACGTTGTATCGATGAACGGTTTAATGAATTGAAAACTATACTCATAGATATTAAATTTGGTTGGTAAATAATCCAATAATTCCAACTATATTGGGAGAAAATCTCAGTTACATTTGACCTAATATTTAGCACATTATGAATGTAACTTGTGAAGACCTTTGCCGACTTTTGTTCCACAACTTGCTTGACTTCAAAATGTAGAACACAACTATCATACGATAAAACTTAACTCATAGAATAACCTCCTTATCATGTAATGAACCATAGTCTCACCCTAAAGTACATGTTATAACATTCCAAACTCGTCGACTTTCGACGAAACTTATTTTCTTCAATTGGTTTAGCTTCTAAGCTTTCCAACCCTCTTGGTACTCATTGTTCCTCATCTTAAATATTTGTAACCTCCAGTGTAACGTGATTAACTTACTTTATGTTCCATCAAATATAATCTTATTTATGAGCTTACATCAATTGACTTACAATGTACTCTCACGTACGAAAACATGGGGTGTAACATTACCAACTTCTATCCATTAGTTATAGATTTACCAAAACTAGCCAACAAAAATTGAAAAACCAAATAATAGGGTTTTTTCTCTCAAAGAATCACATGCAAAAATCACCTTTCATATTTTTAAGCGTGATTAGCAACACTAGATACCAAGACGGAAAGTAAATTCCATGCATGAGTTAGCAAATAAGGTGATGAAATACAAAAATATATACAGTATTCCCAAAATTTAAACAAAAAAGGAGATTTTTCAATGGGAATGGTTGAAATTCATTGAAAATATATAGATATGTCAATATACAAAATTTGAGGAAGATTGGAGGTGATTTGGACTGGTTTTGTATCAAAATTTGTAATTAAATCGAGTTCAAAAAAGTCTTCTGCGACACATGTATCAAACATGTATCACGCATGTATCTCACACACATGTATACATGGATATACATGTGATACACAATTGATACAATTATGATACATATGTTATACACAAATGATACACAGTGTGATAAACATATCATTTTTTTCATGTTCAGTTTTTATTTCGAATTTTCGATTCAAACCATCTCAAAACTTCACTAATCATCCCAAAGCTGAGATTCAAGATCCTTAAGTTGTGCCCAACCTATTCTAATAACGCCCACTCAAAACAAAGCAAAACTTTGATTTTTTTTTTTGCTACAAATAGCTAATTGGCTCATATTAGTAATATTTTATCAATTGGCCAATTTTTGTAATGAGTTACTTATAAATGAACATAGCTGATAATTTCCCATAAGAAAAGGGTAACGAGAGATTTTTACAAAAGTACAGTCCCACATACTACGTTGCACCTGCATAGCCATGGTTTTAAGTTTATATTTGCATAGCCCATTATTGTTTGCAATATGGGTCACTTTCGGCAATGTACTTGGGTCACCTGTAATTTCATGTACTAATTTTTAGGGAGAAATTCATAAAAGAATTTTTACCTTCCTATACACATTTAAAACCTTATTACCCTTAATGTTTAAGGTTAGAGTTAACTACATTTCGTATACCACATTACCAATTATATACCATAATTAATTATGGGGTCTAATTAATGAGGCCGTTTTTTACTGCACAATTAAAGGAATGTATTTACCCACGCTTCTCTCTCCTTACCCCCAATCCCCCCACGTTTTACCACACCCCCCACGATTTCCTTCAGCGTCGTTCTTCACTTCTTCACTTCTTCACTTCTTCACAGTTCTTCACTTCTTCATAGTTTTTCAATTAAAGTTGGTATACACTTTAGTAAGTTGAAGTTAAACCATGAAGAAAATCAAATCTCCAAAAAAAAGACTTCAAAAATCTGCAGTAGGTGATATCCCCTCATTCGATTTGGGGGTTTTAACACCAAAATCACCCAAAAAACAAGTGAAATCTTCACATGCAATTGAAGAGAATACTCATCGATCATCTCCCAGACAAACCCGAGTCGAGATGAGAGCAAAACAAAAGCATGATGTAGATGATGGAGGAAGTTCTACACCCGGCAAACAACTCAAACGAAAAGGGAAAGAGGTAATTGAAGACGACGACTTTGTTGAAGAGGCCCCTAAAATTCCAACAACAAAGAAACTCAAGTTGTCTCCTGCTTCCTCAAAACCAAAAATGAAGAAACAGTCCAAAAAGCACCCAAAAATGGTTCAGAAAAAATCTTTGGTGAAGGTAAACATTTATTAGTTTAGTTTTCCAGTTTTTTAGTTTGGTTTTGGTTGTAAAAATCTGTGTTTAAGTGTTTTACTATAGTGTAGATTAATTGTCTTAATTTTGTAGATAATTTGTAGTTGTGAGGTTATACTGTTTTTATTGCAGCAGACCTTATTGTTTTGTTAATTTTTATTCAGTTTTAGTAGGTCACTTGAATATGAATTTGCTGTTTTATCTTCATTTGTTCAATCAGTTTAGCACTGTAACTTAAATATATTAAACGTAGTTATTATAATGTTAGAATACAATTTGTCTACAAATTAACTACAAATTATCTACATTCTTGAAACACTCAATGCCATGGGTGTATATAATTTAGTAGTTAAATATGTTCATATTTTTTGTATGAAATACCTTCAAGTTGTAGGTAAATTGTGTATATAACTGTCAGTTCCAGTTATATTACACAACAAACACAAAAAATAATAATTCAATCATATAAATAGATTATGTACAAAATATCTACAACTAAGCTACAACTTATTAACAGTCTACATTTTAACTACAATATATCAAAAACACCTTTAGATGCTTGACACAATACATAAAAATATGTTAACAAATACATAAACAAAATAAAATTACCTACATAATATTATTTAAAAACTTAAACGATTAGACACAAAATTCTGCTAACTTGAACACACTACCAGTTATTTGGAATTAATATTCTAACTACATGATATTTTGTGGTTACCCTTTAAAACGTGAAACAGAGTTGTAGTTAATTTTTCTTCCTGCATTGTTGTAGACAATGGTTTATGTTTGTAGATGTTTTGTAGTTAAGTGTGTAGAAGATGACTTGTATGTCTTTTTGGTTGCTGCCTTTTTTTTTGTAGAAAATGATTTGTTTTTAGCTATTGTGTAGTTATTTTGTTGTTATATTGTAGATAATCTGTAGATGATGCTTCCTTTTCATACAGTTTACTAATGTGAATTAATTTATCATTTTGTGCAGAATAGACATTATTTTGCCCCTCATAATGTGGATTATGAGGTGCTTAGATTCCACAGTTTGTGTGATCCTAGCATTCCTAGCCAGATAAAAGAGTTATTGTCTCCAAATGCTTTGAAACTTTTTAAAAACACATGTTTTGGTTACTTACTGTCTCCCCCCCATTTGCATGCAAAACCAAGTCATTCATCTCCTGATGAAGTATGAACTGACTAACTCTAATGCATCAATTTTTTCAGTCTACTTGAAGGGTGAAAAATTCAATTTTTCATTGAGAGAGTTTGCTTTAATTACCGGTTTAAATTGTGTGAATAAGGTTACAGATTATGGATATACTTTTAGTTATTTAGCAAGATAATGAATAGTTATTTTCCTAACAAATGCATCAATTTGCTGTATGAGTCGGCAGGATGCCCTCTAAAAATTGTAAAGCCTTTTCCTTTGCTCTCCATGCTTGCATGTAGCTTAGGTTCACTCCGTGTTCGGATAACATGTCAGTTTGTATGTCCGTTGGTGTGTAAACAGTCTTAGGATCACAATACTTTGGAATCACCATGCTACCAACTACAGCTGCAGTACGTTTGCGCTGTATGAATGTATCGTCCATTTAGGGAGCATGTGTGTTGTCGATTGAAACTCCTTATCTTGAACATTGCGGAATCATTAATCAACGTTGCCTTGAAGTGCCATTTACAGTTTTCACCAACACATACAAGCCAGTAGCTACAAAAAAAATATAATTTTTAATACAGATTATAAATGTATATGCAACAAAGTACTGTTTTAACATAAATG
Organism: Nicotiana undulata; assembly: GCA_005239495.1. Taxonomy (NCBI): domain Eukaryota; kingdom Viridiplantae; phylum Streptophyta; class Magnoliopsida; order Solanales; family Solanaceae; genus Nicotiana; species Nicotiana undulata. Next base: position 21,372 of record ML292593.1, on the reverse strand, counting down.
AAATAGAATCTACAATTTGACTACAATTCATCTACAATATGTAAAAAAAAGAAGCATCTCGAGTACAAATATGCTTTTAATTGTCTTTTCAACACAAATATCTCAATAACTTCTATGGCTAGATCTTTTAACTCTGAACTGGAACTTGTGCATCACAGAATAGTTCTTCATTGCAGCAGCTACAATTTGCTTGTCTTGATACACTTGTCCTTTTTCAATATCACTTTGCGTACATTCTGCTATTATTTCACTTTGATATTCCTCTATGGCAGGAGAGGATGGAATATCAAGTAACTTTAGTGATCCAGACGAACCTGCATGAAAATAAAGATAAATAGTGTAATTATAAATTTTTTGAACAATTGTAGATAATTTGTAGATATAGTAACAATTATTTGTCGTCATTTCCCCCAAAATAAATTGTAGTTAGAGTGTAGTATAACTGTATCGATTTGTAGATATCTGTTAAATCGATACTGCTTCATACACAATTAATCTTGTTTGTACTTCATTTGAATAGCTTTTGTTCTAAACATAGATTGTAGTTTATTTTGAACACAAAATTTTTAAGTCAACAATTTTTATACATATATTTTCGTTTATTTTGTAGTATAAATCTAATAAGTTTGTAGATAATACATGCAGTTATTTTGTAAATTATACAGTAAGCCCCTAACTCTATGCAATTTTAAACAAAACAAACCTGCACTTGTGTTATCCATGGTGATAGCCAATTCCATATTGAAATCCGTACACTTATGCATAACAGATATGAACCTAAGTTTTTATTCTTCTTTTTGGTCTCCATATACACACGAACCCTCATATCATTCTTAATCTCCATTGGAGGACAATTGTCGTTCACCATGTATTTGATTTCTACAATTTTCTCCGAAGTATCAATCAATAAATGCTCTGCAATGGCAGAACTCAACATACTGTAGCTTGCATTCTCATCTACCACAATGCCATCAACTTGAAAATCTCTAAATCTGCCATAGTTATCCCAATTCCCATTAAATTGTAGCATGATTGGGATTTTGGACATGATTGCGTGTTGTTTATGATGTATTGTTCAAAAATTATTCGTTTTATTGGATTCCTAGATTGAGAGAAAAAAGGATGTAGAACAGAATATCTCGAAGATTTGTTGATTGAAGTTGTTCGCAATTTTCTTTTTTCTTTTAATTATTATTTGCATTGTAGTTTCTGAGAAAAATTCGCACATGAGATACGTCATTCCGTTTCAAAATTGAATTTAATATAGATAAATCAATCACAAGATTTTCTTCCACATTTTTAGCGCGATATTTATGGGAAGAATCTGCCATATTAAATACAAAATCACGGTTTGTATATAAATTGTAGAAAAAATGTGGATTGGGCGGGTAATTTACATACTATGCACATATTTGGTAATAAAGTTTCATATATGGTATAAGAAGGAAAAAATCCCGGAATTTTTACCTTTCTATACCACATTTAAAACCTTATTACCCTAAATGTTTAAGGTTAGAGTTAACTACACTTCGTATACCACATTACCAATTATATACCATAATTAATTACAAATAGCCATTCATAAATAGCCAGATTTACAAGTGGTCATCTAACAATAGCGACACTTTCAAAAGTAATCGAAATTTAGCCATTTTTCATGTAAAGATAATTCTGAATAAATACACTGTTTAAAATCCGGAAAATACTCCAGTATATATACTGGAGTTCCAGCATAAGTATACTGGAACTCCAACATATTATAGTGGAGTTCTAGCATAAGTATATTAGAACTCCAGCATAATATAATGGAATTCCAGCATAAGTATACTAGAACTCCAGCATAATATACTGGAGGCCAACAAAGTATACCGGTCCAGTATAATATACTGGAAGTTCATACACATGTGCACCGAACTCCAGTAGATTATGTTGGACCGGTCTCTATTGCAGCAAAATAGTGGCTATTTTTTAATGACTTGGCAAACGCTGGCTATTTTTGAATGACAAGTCCGAAAACTGGCTAGCCCGTGCTATTTTTACAATTTTTTAAGGTGAGAGATTTGCACAAAAGTACAACTCTACATACTATATTGCACCTATATAGCCATAGTTTTCAAGTTTACATCTGCATATCTCATTATTTGTTTGCAATATGGGTCAGTTTTGGTAATGTACTCGGGTCAGCTGTATTTTCATGTAGTTCTTTTAAGGTTTTATATCCTCTATCGGTGTAAATTATTTTAACGAGGGAATACATTTTCTATTTGAAACAACTACTTGGACAAATAAGTTTTTTTTGTATTAAAAAAAACTCCACATAAAAATTATTTGCTTAATTAATCTGCACCCAGACCAACCAGCAATACCTGAAGGCACTGTCAACAAATGTATGATGTTTTTTCTTGGAATTAAATAGTTGGAGGGAAATCTCAACAAACATGATACTTCTTGGAGTTAATAATTGCAACTCTACATAATTGCAGACTATTCTATTCCTTTGTTCTATTTTTAGTAATGAATATAATATTACAAATCGTTCGTATTTGCACAAATTTTGGAAAAAATAATAAATGAGCAAATGAAACCTTTTGAGTTTATACGTGTGAAATATTATTGTAGTAAATTGATTTTCCTAAACAACTTTTTTTTGTGACATTGTGAATACGGTAAAGGGTATGATATGTCCCTCTATTATTAATAATTGTTTAAAAATATTCTTCGTTATACTATCGAGTCAAAAGATTCCTTACCGTTACACTATTAAACAAAAATGCCCTAAACAGACGGAATAGACACGTGTCACTCTCAGATTTAGTTGACCCATCCCCAATTTAAAATACCCAATACCTCTATTATCTAACCCGTTATCCAACCCTAAATGCCCTCCCGTAAAATAACTCCACCAGACACAACCCTCTTCTCTTCTCTCACCTCACATCAAAACCACCGGAAAACATGGCAGCTCACCGGAAAATTTCTTCTGTAGTACTAACCTCCACTACACTGGCCCCCGCTTCGTCTCCCTTCTTTTCTTTTCTTTTTCTTCGTGTTTTATCATCCAAATAGCAAATCCATTCCGCAAAATAAGCGGACAGAACCGGTGAAACTCGCAGGAAAAATCACAAAGCCAACACCACTGACTATCTCAATTCTATCTCGCTATTTTCCTTCTTCATTTTATAACCACCATGAAAACCGACTAGATCTACACAAATCTCGGCCAAAACACCACGTCCTTACTTTTTGTTATCTTTTTCAAAACAAAAAAACACCATTGTCTTACCCCCTTTCTACTTTCTCTTCTACTTATTTTCTTTTTCTTCTTTCCAATTTGTTGGATCTAAGAAATAAGAGGTTTTGTCATATTTTTTTCTTCGCCAAAAAATAGAACATAACAAGGTCCCACTGAATTCATCTTTAATAGAGCTATTATCGGTCACTGTGTGCAAAATATTGCTTCACTTTAGCTAATAAGGAATCAATATCAGGCGGTGAACATGACCTTTCTATTCATTTGTCCTCTCAAGTTAGTCTTATCGTTGTTCATTTGTTCCAACTTCGAATTACAAAGATGACTTCAAATATCGTTGATAGAATTTACACTAAATTACCCCTCTTAAAAATTCAATTTTTACAATCTGGATTTATATGAATGAGTATCTAGTATTTTCGGGTTTGTTATGAAAAGGGTGAAAATGGTGAACTGGTTAATGTCTAAACGCGAAAAAGATGAAATGGGTTAATCTCAAAATTGGATGAAGTAGTAGTGGGTCGGAGCGGGTTGTTTAAGTTTGGATTTGGATGTCAAGTATGTGGGTCGGAGCGAGTTCGGTCCAATTTGGGTTATTAAAAAAAACCAGATGGCCTTGAGCCTTAAATCAACGACACGTGCCTATTCCGTTTGTTTAGGGACATTTTGGTTTAATAGTGTAACGGTAAGGAGTCTTTTGACCCGATAATATAACGAAGGACATTTTTAAACAATAGTTAATAGTAAAGGGACATATCAGACCCTTTATCGTTGTGAATATTACCATTGACCAACCAAATGATTACACTTATTGATCACTTTACATCATAATCACCTCCTTAAAGGATCTATAAATGCTCCATCTCCAACTAAACTATACAACAGTGATGTTCCTCAAAAATTCTACAACTAGGTCTTCCTTGATTTATGGATATTACTTAATCTAACTAACATTTCCTGTTTAATCTGTGTTGAAGTATCTATACTCTTTACATTAGCTTCTTTAAAAATCTTCCAATTTATTGCCTTCCACGTATGATAAAAGACAACTCTTATTGTTGTTGCAACCACTTCTTTCTTTAACTGTTTCCACTTCTTCTTTTTGATGTTGTTCATGTGCTCGCTATGTCTCCTTCCTGTAGTTGTACACCAAGTCATCGCAACAACTCAGCACGAACATTTCTTATCCAGTTGTATTCAACAAATAAGTGTTGACTTGTTTCAGTTTTCTGTTCAACACATAAAGAACACTCCACATTATCCATGTGAATCTGTAACTTTACCGGCCTTTCCTTTGTTAGTAGTTACCCTTGAGCTCCCAGCCACACAAAAAAACCTTTGTTTTGGCTGTGCTATACTACTCCATATCAAATCTGCCATATTCAGTCTTTGCATTTCCCCTAGCAGTGCAATATAACTCCTAGTTATTGAATAACTACCACCCCTTCCCAATACACTCCTTGTTCATACCATCTATTCATATTCTCCTTTAAGGAGTTAATCTTCTTCCAATACCAACTACAACAGTTGGTATCTTATGATTCCAAATACTTGTATCAGTTTTCCACTTCATCCCTAGAGCTTCTTTGTTATTGATTATCTGCCATAATAGTTTCCTCACTGACGCTACATTCCATAGTTTACTTCCTTTAATATTCAGCTCACAAAATTTCTTAGGAAGACATATTTTTTCCCATACCACTAAAGCAAGTTTCCTCCTGTCTCCAGTACTCCTCCAAAGATAGTCCCCAGATATGCTAACAACCTTTTTTACCACAGTCTGAGGTATAATTAGGGGTGGCAATTTGAGCCCAAATCTATCCAACCAGTCAAACCCACGCAGAGATTAATAGGTTGGGCTCCAAACATTTTAGTTCATGGGTCTATTTGGGTTGAGCCCAAGTTAACCCATTATTTTTTATAGCTCATTCGGACCCATTAAGCTGCCCCAATACAACCCATAAAATTGAGGGATCTCAATCCAACTTATCTAGAAATTTACTTAGTTGCCCCAATTTTACTTTTTCTTTTTGTATTTTCAATTTTTAATTTTTTTGTTTTCCTATACCACCCACCCCACCTAACCCCCATCAAAAATTCTTTTTACTTTTTTTTTTTGTATTTCTATTTTCTATTTTTTTGTTTTCCTACACCACCCCTACCTCCCCCCTCCCCGTGCTAAACTCCTCAATTTTTTTAATTTTAATTTTTTGCATTTTCAATTTTCTGTTTTTTTATATTTTTTTGCACTACCCACCAACCCTACACCCTATCCCCTCCACCCCACACACAAACCCCCTCAATTTTTTAATATATATTTTGTATTTTTCATTTTTTTGCACCACCCACCCAACCCAACCCCCTT
>ML292593.1:1363-15570 GCA_005239495.1 Nicotiana undulata | reverse complement strand
CCCCCCCCCCCCCTCCCCCACACCCCGACCACAAAATATCAACTTACACATTTTAAGGTAAAAGGCTTTTTTTACAAGATGACCATGATTCTAAAATATGGTCAAGTTGGGCGGGTTGGGATATGACCCATTGTTTAACCTATCTTGACCCAACCCATCTTAGCCAAGTACACTCTGAGCTGAGTTGGACAATGAACCATTTATTGACCTAACCCATCTTGACGCGCCCAAATTCAGCCCCACCCGCCCATTTTCCACCCCTAGGTAGAATAAATACAAAGCTCCAGAAGTTGTAGATGGAAAACAATACAGAATTTACCACATGCAGCTTGCCTACATATGACAGTTGCTTAGACTATCAAGTTTTAATCCTGCTTGTTATTATGTCTGCCAGCTGACAACAATCCATTTTGTTCCATTTCTTAGATGAAAGGGGAAGTCCAAGATATCTAATTGGAAAGGAACCTCGAGTAAAACTTGTTTTTGCTAACAACAACTCCTTTGTCAAGTCATCCACCTCAGCTATGAAAATATTAGATTTCTCTTGATTAGCAATCAATCCTGATACCTCACTAAAGTAATTCAAAGCTTCCACCACCTTATTAACTGAAGCCAGATTACCTTTGCAGAAGATCATAAGATTATCAATAAATATCAAGTGGGTTTACTTTAGTTTCTTACACATGGAATGATACTGAAAATCTACGAGTTCACTCATAATTGATAGAACTCTGGACATATATTCCATTACTAACACAGAATAGGAGACATAAGGATCTCCTCTTCAAACAACAACTTCAAACAAAAGTTTTTAGCTTTCACATAAGATGAAACTTAAACTCTTTTGTTTTAGCACTTTAGAAGGTGCATTTTTAGTCTAATTTTCTCTAAGGATGGCAGTAGGGCGGGGCAGGTGCGAGGCGAGTTTGGCAAAACCCACAAAATTTTCAACCCGCCCCCCATAGTAATTTTTTCAGTTTTCAACTCACCCCGCCCCACTTATTTTTTTCTTTTTTCTTTAATGTTTTCCCTCTTTTAGTCAAAGTCACACACACCAACTAATTGTATATCACTTTTCATCGCTGAAGCAAATAGATATTCGTAAATTGCAAAAAAAAAAGGACAAAAAAGTATAAGAAAAACAGAAATTCAATCAAATTAAATGAGGCACAAAGAAGTGTTTAGCTGTGAATACGAAGCTACAGAGAATACAACGATAATGGCTTTTATAAACGAAGAACGGTGATGAAGTGACGGCTTCACAAAATCCAAAATAAATGGGTTACTATCATTTCCTATTACCAATACGATATCATAACCTATGTAATATCATTTTGGTAAGTCTTATGCAAATTTGTTAATTATAAATCAAAGCAGTATTCGTGCTAGTGAAGAGGAATGTAAAATCATAGTTGAAATGATTGTTTTATTTCAAAAAAGCTAAAATTCAAAGTTTCCCCGCACTAAACCCGCAACCCGCCCAGCACCCGCATAAGAGTAAACCCACCCTGCATCAAACAAAATCCGACCCGCCCCGTATCAAACAAAACCCGCCCCGCTCCGTTGCCATCCCTAATTTTCTCCATCTATGTGGAAAATACTTTTCTCAAACTATTTTGTTGTTGTAATGTTGAATCAAGTCAGTGCATGATTTTGAAGAATGATAAATGAAAACCCGATTGAACCAGGTCCATCAGGGCAAACATAGTCAAACAGACCAGTTGGCACGAGAAGAGTCCACGCGCAGGAGATAAACATCATCTCTGAACTAAGAGGTTATCTCTTAAGCGAAAAGGTTGCAAATCGATAAGGAGATGCAATTCGAATTCATGTAGGACAGAATCAAGATCAAGGAAGTTGAGATAAACACAAACTCTTCCACCAAAGAAGAGTTGCATCAGATCTGAACAACAACAATCTCAACTACTAATTCTATAAAGTGTTGAAGCATTCCTACTGAAGTTTTCGCGCACATACACAGAAGTGAAATAAGAAATGAAAGCAAAATTACCAAAGCAATTTTGCAAGCAGTTCATGTGAAGAATCCTTGTGCGACTCAAGAGCTACTTGAACCAGCTAGAAGAACTACTTCTATCTGTTGTCTTTTAGTCTAGTCGTTTGTAGTAGGTGATTACATATTGTATCTTTCAGCTTTATATAGAAGCGATTGTAATAGTTACACAGTATTCAAGTTAGAGTTAACTTGAAGTTTGTCGTAATTAGCTAGAGGCTAGTTTGCCACAAAGGGAGTAGAGTTAGTCCTTAGGTTTACAAAAGAGTTTATTTTGTAAATGTTGTTTGGCTCATTGACATAGTGAAGAGTTTGGAAAAATCCTACTGGGAAGTAGGTCGTGGTATTTTCACCTTTTGAGCCAGGTGTTTTCCACGTAAAAATTATTGTGTTCTTTTATTTCTGCAATTACTTTCCGCAAACTGTAGAAGTTGGAACAGAAGGAAGAACCAGATTCTTCTATAAAGACTGCACTCGAAAATTGGACACCACACAAATAACCCCCCCCCCCCTCTCTTGTGTGGTATTGACGTATAAAACATCAATTGGTATCAGAACAGGTTATCCTTGAAAAGGCTAACATCTTGGAAAAGATCAAAACGAGTGCACCACCTGGAAACTGGGAGGGTCAATTAACTGCAAGGCCATCACTCTTTAATGGCCAGTATTACTCCTGGTGGAAGAACAGGATGAAGTACCACTTGATTGGAAAAAACTATGAACTCTGGGACATAGTCACTTATGGTCCTTTAGCCACCATGAAGAAGATAGTTGAAGGAATAGATGTGCCAAAAACTAGAGCTTACTGCACTGCAGAGGATCTGAAGAAATGGGAGAAAAATGCTAAGGCAAAAAGTGGCTAGTCTGTGGACTAGGTCCAGACGAGTATAGTAGGATTCAAAGCTGCACCACTGCCAAAGAAATTTGGGATACCTTGCAGGTAGCCCACGAAGGAACACCTCAAGTGAAAAGATCAAGAGGTACTCTACTCTACTCTCAGTATGAAAACTTCACTATGAAATAAAGAGAGACAATCCAAGAGATGTACACGAGGTTCACAACACTGACAAATGAACTCAGCAATTTTTACGTGGAAAACACCTGGCTCAAAAGGTGAAAAAACCACGACCTACTTCCCAGTAGGATTTTTCCAAAAAGCTTGGTCACGACCTACTGCCCCTAAAACCCCACAGCAAAATGGGATTGTTGAAAGAAAGAACAGAACTCTTAAAGATATGGCTAGAACTATGGTTCTTTCTAGCAAACTACCCCACAGCTTCTGGGCAGAAGCAATAAACACTGCATGCTACATAATAATAAGATGCATGACCAGACCTCTGGTAGAGAAAACTCCTTATGAATTACTTAAAGGGAGAAAGCCCAACATATCCCACCTTAGGGCTTTTGGATGCAAGTGCTTTGTGCACAACAATGACAAAGATTCCCTAGATAAATTTGATCCCAGAAGTGATGGGGGAGTGTTCTTGGGATTTCATTTTGAGAGAAACGGGCTAGAATTAGGGATGATTAAGATCACCTAATTGGAAAACCAAAAATGAAAAACAACAAAAAAAAATTGGCTAGAAACACTAAAATAGGTAACTAACCAAACTAATCATTGCTCAGTATCATGACTTTAATGCCATACTCTCTTGCCATGTGTTAATACGATTCCTTAGTTACTAATGATGTTTTTCTATCTTTGTAAATTAAGGAAAATTAAAGACTCCAACACGATGAACCTGGTTCATCGTTGCTGGTTCATCAGACTGACAAGGTACGTGCTCATCGCTATACACTTGTTGAAATAATTATAGTCACACATGAGAATGACTCTATCTATATTTGGTTCATTTCAAATTATCAGTATTTATCCCAAATTGAACCCGTTCCAAAGAGTCAAATCAAATCTTTATTAAGCCTAGGTCCCTATGGAGCCATAATCGTCTAATCCACTAACACTCCTGCCGCAATTAGACTTCCACTTGACCAAGAATTACACCCATTGTACATTTAATATCCACACTTTTAAAAAGTCATCATTACCTCTCCTCTTCAAAAGCATAACCGTCGAACCAAGTTCATCATTCCTCTCAACCAAACTGATCAACATTCTTCTCTCTCCAAATCTCACAAAAATGTCTTCCACACCACCCCCTGCTTCATCTTCATCAACCACCCCTGATTATGGTATCGGTCTTGAAGACACTGGCTCTAATTCTCTTTCGATACACAGCTCACAATCTCCAACCAGGTCTTCAACCCCTCAAAACTTTCCAGTTCCAGAACCTATTCCTGAACCCACCCCTTCACCTCAAACAGTTCCAGCCGTTACACCAAGCCCCACTCCAGGTGTTAGCCAGAAAAATTGTTGCTTCTGGTCCTCTTGACAGGAAATTGAATGAAAAAATTCAAGACAGTCAGGACCTAGATTCTAACAATTCAAGCGAGTCCTACAAATCTGCAAATGAGGAAGAAGTAACTGGTTCATCTGGTTCTGAGAAGGCTAATCCTGAAATAGCTGAAAATAGGTTTGTTTTGATTGGTTCTGTAGTGGATGTAGAAGTACCGGATAGGAGAAGAAAAAAGAAAGGAATTGAGAGAGAGGGAGAAGGGAGTTCTGAAAGGGGAACTGGGAAGGAAGGTGCCACTCTGGCAATTTGTGGCCCCGCTCCTGTGGTTATTGAGGAAGGAGTCAAGGACATAGGAGGAAGCAATTCTGGGGAGGCAACAGCAGGACTGGAAGGTCTACAACATGCAGTAGATGAACCTGGTTCATCTATTGAAGAGACTCTGGCAGACTTGATGAGAAAATTGGGGGAAACCTACAACCCTAAGAAAAAGAGAACCCCTAAATCCAAGAAAGCTGATACACCAGTAACACCGAAGAAGAGAAAGGCCTCTTCAACTGATGATGCCCTTGCCCCTAAGAGTCGTGCTACTAGAAGCACTGTTAGGAAAAGTGAAGAAGAAATGGAGAAAGCTCTGAGAGAACGAGAAGAAGAAAGCTACCAAAGGTAAGGCGAAAGTTGGGGAGCCTGTTGAGGCAATTGCTGTCGATGATGATGAGATGGACATGGTCCATCGGGAGGATCAACCAGCCCAGGTTGAGACACCAAATCCCAAGAAAGATAAGACTTCTTCCAAGAAGTCAACATCCGTGTCTGCTACACCCTCAACAGTTGCCAAGAGGACTAGGTCTACATCAAATAAAGCGAAGATTATTTATGATACTGAATGGAGTGGAGAGGAAATAGAAGTGTCTCGTGAGGAGACTGACAAACTCACAACGTTTGGGAGGCGTACCATTTTGAAAGGGAAGTTGTTTAGAGATCTTGAGGAGCCAGGGATTATTTTCTTGCTAGATACCTTAGATGTGCAAGGGTGGAAGGACATGGTTCTTCACCTTGAGGGCAGGCTGGCTAGGAATGAGCTGGTAGAGTTTATAGCCAACGCAACAGTCAAAGATGGAAGGGTATCTACAAAGGTTCAGGGAGTTGAGATCTTGTTTGATGCAAAGGAATTGGGGAAAATTTGAATATCCCTTCTGAGGGGTATGATGACTACACGAGGCAAAAATGGCCTAGTTTGGATGGTTTTCCTTCAGCCCTTCAAATCACAAGGTCTTTCTGTGAGAATGAACAAGAACCGGAGCCCAGGGCAGTGTTTAAGAGTGAGATGAGAGCTCAGCACAAACTGTTTTTTTAGTTTGTGATCAAATATCTACTGCCTAGGCAAGAGCGAAGGCACATAGCCAGCTACCTGGATCTCACCCTAATGGAGTGACTGTACAAGGGTAAACAGATAAATTTGCCTTCCTTCATCATCCAGCTCTTGGACAAGGTTGTGAATGGATACAAGGCACATGATATACCCTATGGGTTTATTATAACTGATGTGCTTGCTCACTACAAGGTACCAGTGAAGAAGGATGAAATGGCAACTGCTAAGGACTACTTTGGAATGAACATTTTACTGACTTGTGACTACATTATGAATATTCATGAAGATGAACCTGGTTCATCCAGGAAACTGCCTGTTAATAGCAAGGTCAGGACGCTTGTGCAGGAAGGTGAGTCCAAGGATACAAAGATCCTTCGTTTGAAAACTTGCCTTACGGAGGTTGAAGCTGAGCGAGATGCTCTCAAAGCTGATCTAGCTAAGGAAAAGGAGAAGAATGAGGGTGTGGTGCAACAAATGCTCTCCCTTCTTCAAGCCAAGAACACAACTTCTGCCCCTTCCCAGCCTTAGGAGTCCAGTGCCTCCAAAAACCCCCTATATGACCCAGTTTGGGACTGTCTAATTCTGTTCAGCTTTTGTTTGTTTTTTTGCTCATGGTTGTGGCTGTCTTTATTTCTTTTCTGTGTATGGTGTCTGATCAATATCCAATCAATGAATTTTGCTATTGACTTTTCTGAGTTTCTTAAATAGCTTACATTTTTTGGTTTCTTTTGATGATTAATTCATGCTTTGCACCTGCAGTTGCCTCAATGGCCATGAGTAATTGTTAATGTCCTGGTAAGTTTATCATTTTGCAACTTTTCGATGATGCCAAAAGGGGGAAGATAGCGCTTTTTCAAAGATTTTGTGATGTTTATAATCTAAATTCACCTGGTCTCTCCGTGATAAATGCTTAATACTATAAAAAGTGTCTATGTTGGATTGAAGTATTTACAGGGCTAAGCACAGAGTTTGTCATCATCAAAAAGGGGGAATTTGTTGAATCAAGTCACTGCATGGTTTTGAAGAATGACAAATGACAACCCGGTTAAACCAGGTCCATCAAGGCAAACATAGTCAAACAGATAAGTTGGCACGAGAAGAGTCCATGCGCAGGAGATGAACATCATCTCTGAACTAAGAGGTTATCTCCTAAGCAAAAAGGTTGCAAATCGATAAGGAGATGGAATTCGAATTCATGTAGGACAGAATCAAGATCAAGGAAGTTGAGATAAACACAAACTCTTCCACCAAGGAAGAGTTGCATCAGAACTGAACAACAACATCTCAACTACTGATTCTATAAAGTGTTGAAGCATTCCTACTGAAGTTTTCGCACACATACACAGAAGTGAAACAAGAATTGAAAGCAAAATTACCAAAGCAATTTTGCAAGCAGTTCATGTGAAGAATCCTTGTGCGACTCAAGAGCTACTTGAACCAGCTAGAAGAACCAGTTCCATCTGTTGTCTTTTAGTCTAGTCGTTTGTAGTAGGTGATTACATATTGTATCTTTCAGCTTTATCTAGAAGCGATTGTAATAGGTACACCGTATTCAAGTTAGAGTTAACTTGAAGTTTGTCGCAATTAGCTAGAGGCTAGTTTGCCACAAAGGGATTAGAGTTAGTCCTTAGGTTTACAAAAGAGTTTATTTTGTAAATGTTGTTTGGCTCATTGACATAGTGAAGAGTTTGGGAAAATCCTACTGGGAAGTAGGTCGTGGTTTTTTCACCTTTTGAGCCAGGTGTTTTCCACGTAAAAATTTCTTTGTTCTTTTATTTCTGCAATTACTTTCCACAAATGGTAGAAGTTGGAACATCAAGAAGAATCAGGTTCATCTATAAAGACTGCACTCGAAAATTGGACACTACACAAATAACCTCCCTCTTGTGTAGAAGTATAAAACATCATGTAATTTCACTCGAATTGTTTGAGAAGCACAATCCAACATGGCACCAATGGAGACATCTGTACCAACAAAGAACATTTGGTGTAGGTACATCTATTTTTTATATTGCCGTACCATATTTTTTTAAGACAATCATTTCACAACTTTGTTATCAAGTTTCCAGGTGAATCCGGCGATAATAGTCCTTTATAATTCGGAAAAGAAAAATATCATAAGTACATTTTCAACAAAAAAACAATTTAAAAGATAGAACAGAAATCAATTAAATATTGAAAATTATTTGGTGTGGGGCTTATTGAAGAATATCACCAGCATCTGAGGAGATTATATACAGAAAAAAAAAATATTGATATAGAAAAGGTCATAAAACATGCAGATCACATGTCCAAGTAATTGTAAATACAAGCTATTTAAGAAATAAAATAAAGGTAATCATGTCTAATTATTTATAATATTGCAACTATCAAACTACTATTTAATTAATATTGAAAAATCTGAAGCATAATGAGAACTGTTGGTTTCAAATCTGAATCACACGTTTTCACAATATCTCTTCCTTTGAAGAAGGGAAAGACGAATCTGGCTGATGCTTGATATTTGCATTTTTTATTTTACCAATAACTTTGAATATTATTGAAGAATATATGACCATTTTCCTTCGAAGACTTAATCAAATTTTTAAGGCAGAAAATAAAGGTTATTTTTTCGTAAATATCAGCAGAAGGTTATTTAAATGTTTGTATTAAAATCAGATAGTTTTACCAAAAATCTATTTAGGAATAACTTTTTTATTTCGAAAAAATAGTTCTACTCTCTCTATTGTTTGGACACTTGGGTCCTCGCTCAGCTCTTCTTTCACCAATTATATATCCATATACAGATAACGACATTAAGTTCCACATAAGACATGACAAATTATTCTTTAAATAACCAAAAAATATTTAATCAAAGTTCAAATAATGCAACCATCCCATTGTTTTTTCAACGCCACAATTTTAAAAACTTGTAAAGTTTGTCAAACTAGCTCGTTATATAATTCTCCAGTCGATACATTAAGTTGATTCGATGGTGAAATTTGGACAATCATCCTGGCTACAGACACGTATTCAATAACTCGATTTTATTTTTCTTTTGCAGAAAGAACAATTATATCCGCTGGTCGACTCGTTAATTGAAATGATAGAGGGAAAATATAAAGCATCATATCCTGCCTGATCATCTTGCCCCAATACTTCTTGGGCCGCCCTCTACCTCTACTCGTAACTGCTAGAATCAAACACTCACACCTCCTAAACAGAGCATCTAGGATCCTCCTCCGTCTGTGCCTGAACCACCTAAGCGTCGCTTCACGCATCTTGTCATCCATGGGAGCCACGCCCACTCTCTCCTGGATATCCTCATTCCTAATCTTATCCATCTAAGTGTGCCCGCACATGCATCTCAACATCCTCATTTATGCTACTTTTATCTTCTAGATATGTGAAATTTTGACTGGTGAACACTCGGCTCCATACAATATAGTCAGTTTAACCACCGATCTGCAGAACTTACCTTTAAATTTCGGTGGTACATTCTTGTCACTAAGGATTCCTGATACTTACCTTTAAATTGGTACCATACTCCCTTCATATCTTCTCATTCACTTTTTACAAAAATACTCTCTTTCAACTTCAACTTCAATTTTTTTTAGCTTCAGCAAATATTGTCCAATTCGTTTAACTTTTTATTTTCTTCTACTATTTCGTTTGAATCTTGTTGACGATTTCTTGATTAATACCATTAACGTTCACCAAACTTTCTTTTTAGCGGGTTTTCAGTTTTGTATAAGAAAACAAAAAATAATAATGAAGGAAAACTGAGCTGAATGTCTTTAGCTATGCTACAATCTTAACAAGAAAGCTGGTGTGGATAATCAAACCTCAAAAGCTGCCAAAATTTATAATCTCACGACAAATTACATTATATAACTACAATTAACCCACAAGTAACCAAAAAAAAAATGAAAAGAAAATAAACTAAAATCTAACCTCTCTCCCAAGAACGCTCTCCTGAAGCTGATTTTACAATTACAAAGGCTTCTCTGGGTGAGAGAGAAAAAAGAAAAAAACTAAAACGCAGTTAACTTTAAGAAATTGGAATAAGTCGGAGCAGTGAGTTTTGAATACTGAATATTCGAAGCGAAGAAAAAAGCAATTTATGGAAGAAGGCCGATGTAAGGCGTTGTAGCAACGTAATTTCTGTTGGCAGAGGAAGAAGAGTTGTCTTGTGAGATAACAGTACCAACTGCCTCAACAATCACAACGACGAACTCAAACGCCAATTTCACCATTCCTATGCACATTTCCAACCTTTGAATCATCATATTTATTGTCAAAAATGTATATTGGTCTCTGTTTCTTGATTCTCCTTCTAATTTCCGCTTCTTTATCTTTTGTCCAGTATTCTAGGAACCTGTTCTATTTATAGTTTTCAAGAAATTAAACAGCCTGCATGGTTTGAAAAACCAAGAAACTTCAAGCTAAATGTGGCTTTTGGAAACTCCCAAGCGACAGGGAATATTGCGCTCTTGGTCCTTGAAATATTGACTAATTTTAAATTTGATCCTACTTATGATATCCGTATTGACATTTATGATTTAACCTTCAATCAATTGAAATGTGCAATTTTAAGTGGGCGTTTGGACATAAGAATTGTAAAATTCCAAAAAAGAAGTGAAGAAAAGATATTGTACGGTGAAAATGGTATTTGTAAATTAGAGTTGTGTTTGGAAATGAATATAATTTTGGGTTAATTTTGAAGTTCTGTGAGTTATCTTAGTAAATTTTTTAAAAATTACATAATTCATCAAGTGAAAATTGAAAATTTTGTATTAATCTTTTGCTGTTACTGCTCATTCAAATTTCAAGGGTAATATATAGTTATAAGAATTACTCTTAATTTGACATATTTCGTATCTGAACTCTGAATGGATGAAAAATACATACTTAAATTAATTCAGGGTTTAAATGTGTTTAATAATTTCAGAAGAACTAAAATCAGAACTAATAATAATAATTAAAAGGTCAAAAGTACAATTGTTTCAAAATAAATAGTGACATGGAACAACCATTACTTTTGTTTCTCCCTCCTCCTCTTTCAAATAATACATATCAAGGACAAGTTTGGAAGATAAATGTGAATGGTTTCAAGTTGTAGGTGAATGAGACCCTTTACTATTATTATTATTATTATTAATTAAATATTATATTATTGACAACCTTATCCATCTATCATGTTGGCAATAAAGTGCCGATATTTTATACCAACGTAGCATTACTAGGAGGAAAAACAAAAGGGCTTTTTGATTAGAAAAATTAGCCGTACGTTGAATAATGAAACTGTTTGTTATGTAATTTAGGATAATCGAGCATTCATTGGATTATAGAATATTTCATTGATTGAGTTAGCTAGTTGACAAGCATTAGTGACTAATTTTTACCTAATCTGAGCTTTTAAACTACACCTTGGCATTGTTTAAGTTACTTTTTTTTTGTGAAGAGGCACTTCGTTTATGTCTCTTCAGAGGTTGCAATTGCTTTGAGGCAATTATTTAGACAATTAATTTGATCATTAGAATCTTCTTAGATTAATACTGCTCATTAACTAAGATGAAAGGGAAAAGGGAGATTAATATAATGCTTCATTCCATGCACCTAGAAAGAAGAACAACTTAAAAAGTCACTAAAAAAATAAAAAGAAAAAGAAAGGGGAGGGGTGTTATTTAGGGAAAATATCAGTTATGTCATCCCATAAGTAAATTAGTACAAAAATTAGCTACAAATAGTTCATTGGCTAATATTGTGTGTATATTCATGTATATTTGTGTGGGAAATACATGTGTTTCCGGAAAAATTTTAAAATCGATTTCAACTACAAATTTTGACTTAAAGCTAGTCCAAATTACCTCCAATTTTGTCAAATTTTGCATATTGATTCATCTATGTTTTCAATGAATTTCAACCATGGGTCCCTTTTTGCTTAGGCTTTGGAATCTTATATATATATTTTCTTTGTGTTCTATTACCTTCTTGCTACTTTATCTATGAAATTTTTTTTTCCGTCTTGCATCTAATGTAATATGGAAGGAGATATTTGCGTGTGATTCTTGGAGATAAAGAAACTTTATTTATCTAAGTTTTTTATTTTTGTATGTACTTGATTAGTGTTGGTACATCTGTGATTAATGGCTAGAGGTTGATAAATCTGAATTTATTTTGGACATTTTCGTAAGATTCTCTTTTATTTAACCCTCGTACGGGTCGGGTATTAATGGGTTAAGTATGGACAATCGTTCCGAGTCCTACATGACATGCCAACTAATTAGTATTTAGTTTGATAAGCTATTTTAGATCTCTTAATCGGCACCTTTGCAATTTCCGATAATAATTATTACTTCTTTCGGTTCATAATAAGTGATTTTTTTGACTATTTTCATATAGATTAAAAAATTTATCTTTTAACATTAATTAAGAATAAAATTAACCGTATTGACCTTTGCTATCTTTTCAAAACAAACCACAAATAACTGTATAGAGCGGGATAGAGAGAATTAAAGGTTATTAATTCTTTTAATGTGACAAATTTTAATGTACAATATGGTCGGAAAATGATACCATCTTCTGCAAAATAAAATAAAAAACATCAATTAAGCTGACATGCCACCAAGTCCCTTCTTTTGTTTTCTTTCCTTTCTTTTTTGAGTTTCATGACAGTTGCCATTAAGTAGTAAGTGAGAAAAGTGGTGTTGGTGACGCTGAAATAGGAGTTTATTAGGGACTTGATTGGGACATTTCTGAAATTTTAAAGGCTTGGCCGCAACCAAAACATTCTGAAGTTCAAACTTCAAACGTAAATTTTTGCTACTTCAGACCCGTATGTCTGAAGTTACGTAAAAAGTGAGTACGCTTACAAATTATTTTACAAAGCGAATATAAATTAAAAAATGATCCAAAATACGGGTATAGATGCAAATGCCCCTGGTCCTTCCTGTCAAAAGCCTAAGTGATCCAACACTGAAAAATCAATCCCAAGGACCAAGATGCATGGTGTGTGAAGTAGGGTTGTTCATTTGGATCGGATATCCGAAATTCGAATCGATCCATTCAATTTCGGATTTCAGATTTCGGATTGGACAGGATTTCGGATTGTGTTTATAAAAATTTCGGATTTCGGATTGGTATATTTTAATCCGATCCGATCCGAAATCCGAAATTATTAGGCAATGTATAAATACTACACTTTAATTTCGGATAGTCAGTACTTTCTTTACATCTTCCTCCAAGTTATTACCTTTACAATTGCTAGAGTTAGCTATATTGGCACCATAGTACTCTCATAATTGTATAAACATGATTTTTTCTTAATGCATTGCCTCTTTTACAAAGAAAATATACATATTAGTTTGCAACATTGAGGCATTTACGATCCGAAATCCGATCCGATCCAAACTTTAAAATCCGAATCCGATCCGATATAATTCGGATCGGATTCGGATTGCATTTTCTAGAATCCGAAATCCGAATCCGAAATGTGCTAAATCCGATCCAATCTGATCCGTGCACATCCCTAGTATATTGTATTGGACACATGAAGATCCTTAGTGAAATGTTGTTCGCCTTTTTACCCTTTAAAAATATATTTGATACTAGATAAAACAATCATTTAATTATTTTTCTAATATTCAAAAGTTCAAAATCAATTAAATTTTCTTTACAAAAAATTCTTATTTAAACTACATAGAAAGTCCTAATATTTGGGACTTCAAATTCAATTAAAATTTACTTTACTTTAATTCTTTCCTTAAACCAACATTATATCCTTGCGGACTTTAAACATGCTTTTGGAGTTTAATACATATCCTTAGCCTCCTATCTGTGAAGGTATATGCATAATTATTATGTTATATGGGTATAATTGTGTATATTTAATATATATAGTTTAAAAAAATAAACAATGACTATGATAGGCTAAAATTACCTTTAGCAACCAACAACTAGCTAGCACTTAACTACTTCTTCCAACCACATACACAACCAGAAACTATCTCGCAACCAATATCGCCGACCACCACTACAAATTAACTTCTAGCGTGTGCTTGTTGGTCATCAACAAGCAAATAGTTTTTACAACGAATGAAAAATATTTTGTAAAAATATTATTTATTCAACTAAATTAGAGACATCAAGATGTTGCAAAAACATGTTAGAATTCTGTATTTGTAAAACAATTCTGGAAATAATAAAATAACATAAACAATAATGTAAACGTAATGAAAAATTAATCTGAGCCCACTGAATTCACAGTGTTTCCTTAAGGAATTTAATCCCCTCCTAGTACCCAAGGTTATGGATTATTTCCTCCCAGGATAGAACGAATTTCACACTGGTGTAGTGGTACTTCAAACCCCAGTGTTTTAGCGAACTCAAAGTTCTGTAGCAAATCACACTTACTTGCTTTCTTTGAAGATGAAAGTATGCAAAAACAAGGAGGAGAACTCAGAAATTAGTATGTAAAATCTGAGAGAATGGA
>ML292592.1:0-20609 GCA_005239495.1 Nicotiana undulata | reverse complement strand
TGGCCTTGCAGTTGATTGACCCTCCCAGTTTCCAGGTGGTGCACTCATTTTGATATTTTCCAAAGTGTTAGCCTTTTCAAGGATAACCTGCTCTGATATCAATTGTTGTTTTATACTTCAATATCACACAAGAGGAGGGGGGGGTGATTTGTGTGGTGTCCAATTTTCGATTGATGTCTTACTAGAAGAACCTGGTTCTTCTTGGTGTTCCAACTTTTACTGTTGTGGAATAATAAATGCAGTAAAGTAAAAACACAGAGATTTTTACGTGGAAAACACCTGGCTCAAAAGGTGAAAAAACCACGACCTACTCCTCAGTAGGATTTTCCCAAACTCTTCACTACAACTCTGAGCCAAACAACATTTACAAAATAAACTCTTTTGTAAACCTAGGACTAACTCTAATCCCTTTGTAGCAACCTAGCCTCTAGCTAATTGCGACAAGCTTCAAGTTAACTCTAACTTGAACAGTGTGTACCTATTACAATTGCTTCTAAGAAAGCTGAAAAGATACAATATTAAATCACCTACTACAACCAACTAGACTCAATAAACAAACAGATGGAACTGGTTCTTCTAGCTGGTCAGTAGCCTTTGTGTCGCACAAGGATTCTGCTTACAAAATATCTCTGGGAATTTTGCTTTCACTTTTTGTTTCACTTCTGCCTTTTTGTGATCCCTCTTCAGCAGGAATGCTTCAACACTTTATAGATTCAGTCGTTGAGATATGTTGTTCAATTCTAATGCAACTCTTCCTTGGTGGAAGAGTTTGTATTAAACTCAACTTCTTTCCTTTGTTACTATCCTTGCTGAAATCAAACTCTAACCTCTTATCAATTTGCAACCTTTTCGCTTTAGGAGACAACCTCTTAGTTCCCAGATAATTCACATAACTTGTTATCTCCTACACATGGACTCTTCGCGTGCCAATGAGCCTGTTTCACTATGATAGCCTGATGGACCTGGTTCAACTTGGTAGACATTTGTCAATCTTCAAAACCATGCAGTGACTTGGGTCAACAAACATGTCAACAATAACCTAAATTACATAGAACATCCGCAAAGTCTTTGGCAACCAAACTACGAAGTCCATAGTGATGCGCTCCCATTTCCACTATGGTATAGTCATCTGCTGGAGTAGGCCTCCTGGCCTCTGGTGCTCATACTTAACTTGCTGGAAATTTAGGCACCTTGCTACGTTCTCCACTATGGCTTTCTTCATCCGCCGCCGCCAATAATGTTGCCTCAAGTCACGATACATCTTCGTAGAACCTGGATGAATAGAATACCGTGAACTGTATGCCTCCTCTAGAATCCTCTCCCTCAATCCATAAACATTAGGAACACATAGGCGACCCTGAAGTCGCAGAACACTATCCTCGCCAATAGAAACCTCTTTGGCACCACCTTGTAGTACCGTCTCTTTGAGATATGCCAAATGTGGGTCATCAAACTGCCGAGCTTTGATTTGTCCCAATAGTGAAGACTGGGCAACAACACATGCAAGAACTCAGTTGGGCTCAGAAATATCCATCCTCACAAGTCTGTTAGAAAAGGACTGAATGTCCAAATCTAGTGGCCTCTCCCTTGTTGAAATGAATGCCAAGCTACCCATACTCTCTACCATTCTGCTTAAGGCATCCGCGACCACATTTGCCTTGCCCGGATGATAAAGAATGGTGATGTCATAATTCTTTAGTAACTCAAGCCATCTACGCTGCCTCAAATTGAGATCCCTTTGCTTGAACAAGTGCTGCAAACTACGGTGGTCGGTATAAACCTCACAAGACACCCCATATAAGTAATTCCTCCAAATCTTAAGAGCATGATCAATCGCGGCCAACTCCAATTCATGCACATGGTAATTCTTCTCATGAATCTTCAGCTAACGTGAAACATATGCAATAACTCGTCCGTCCTGCATCAATACACATCCCAAGCCAACGTGTGAAGCGTTGATCGGCTCCCGCCTATACCACTAAAGAGTAGCAAGGAAGGGGTCGAAAAAGCTTTTACCCGAGCGGGTCGGGATCGATTTTCATAGGGAGCTATGTATGTGGGAGTTGAGTGTCTAAGTGATCTAGTGGTGTGTCATGCTCTTAATTACACTTCTCATAAAAAAGGGTTTTATAATTATGCTATTGTTTAAGCTAAGAGAGACTATGAACTAGTTATATATGATCTTTTTGTGGATTTTTCTCAATTGATTAAAAGCACTAGGGCTATGACTTACTCCTAGGTGAGTGAATAACGGGGTTTAAAATTGAGTATAACCTTGTGAGTTGTGGGTGAATGGCATAACCTCATGCTAAGTTACTCACCCAATACCTCTCGGTAATTTGGGTGACTTTGCCCAAATTGGCCTTCTCAAGCACAATAGGGTGTTTTCATAGAATCACATGAATTGGCTCAAGTGGGGTATAGATATCTCTAGCATCCACCCTTTTATTGGGGCTATCAATCTCTTGAGTTTACCCCAATACCTTGTTAGCCTAATTACCTGGACTTGGGTCATCTTTATCAATAATAACCCTAGTCATGAAGGCATGAAATAGTGTTTGCAACCACTAAATCTGAGATTTATGCACAAATTAGGCTAAAAACCAAACACTCATACACAGAATCATCCTAAAATTGAAGACCCATTACTTCCCCACACTAGGGTTGGGTCACAACCATAGCTTAAGGGTCTAGCTACTCATAATTGAACAAGAAACATAGGTAGAAGATGATTTTAAGCTCATAAATGTAAAATACAAGATAGAAATTGAAGAACTATTGTGAAAGCTAAGCTAAAATTACTCAAAATAGTCAACAAGCACTATTCACGTGTTCCCTAAACAAATGTTTACCTAAAAATGAGAAAAATATCTATTATACTAGGCTAAAAATACTGGACAAAATTACCCCTACGGAGAATCCTCTCCCAACATATTTATGAGCATCGCGGCGGAATGGCTTCCGCTGCAGCGAAATAATGACCGCTGCAACGGTCTTGGACTTTGTAACTCTCTGATTCTTCCATTCCGCGTCCAGCAGAATAATAGAATACTGCAGCGGTGGCTGGAACGCGGCAACAGATTAATACTGCTGACCGCGAAAGTGTGAATGCCCAATGCTGCCAACTTTCTGAAGTTTCTAAAACGCGTCCAACGAATAAATAAATGCTGCAATGGTAGGTGAACCGCTGTATCGGAATAATAGCGCGGACATCGCTTTGCTTATCCTAAAAAACACCTTCTCTGAAGTTTGACATGCGAGGTAGCGAAGAGAAATCCGCAGCACCGGAGTGACAAACGCTGCAGCGAAAAATTAAGCGCGGTGGCGTTTAAGCTGGGTTCTGGGATTTTGCAAGTTCTGCTCCTCTTTGAGATCTTTTTGGATCAATATTCACATATCAACTCAATTCCTACAATTTGAACAACTTGCATCAAAATGTGGGAGTATTTTAGTCAACTTGGCCTAAAAACTTAAGAAAACGGGAGTAAATAGTTGTACAAATCACTAGTTATCAACTCCCCCAAACTTAAGTCTTTGCTTGTCCTCAAGCAAACAAAATAACTCCCACCTCCATAATAAGAAAAGAGAAAGTATTTCATCCATTAAGATGTGATTCATCAAACTTCAATTGGGACCAACAATTATCCTCGACACAAATGAATTATTGACAACATTATGCAATGATTTTCTAGCTCACCAGATCTAATGTGACACCAGCTTCAAGAGTTGACTAAGGTCGTCATAAAGCTTCTCTCTTTCACCTCAATCAATGTGGATCCCAAACTCTTTCTCCTCTACTTTCCCGAGGCTCACCTCACCATAAAGAATGACTCTCAAAATTGGGTTTATCATGGGGTGCTCTCTTCACTCTCAAAAGAATGCCTCAAGTACGACTTTTAGGTTCCATAGGCTTGACCCTCGTGTAAATCACCACTAATGTAATACCCCTCGGATCTCATCCTCTGCGGCCATTTCACCTTCCGGCCGAGCTTCTCCAGTGCGTAGACTATTTCTGAAAGGGGAAAAAAGGAAATTATGAGTAAATAACAAATATGGAATACCTCTCTCACTTCGGTGGGATTCGTGGCCTGGATGGGCCTACGTCATGGCGTGGAGGCGGCATGAGGGCGCCTCTTACGTAAGGCTGATGTCTCTCCCGATTGGGTCAGGGTCCCGCTAGGTCTCTCCTATTATCGTTTCTCTGGTCCTTCCTGGACTCCATTTGGACTGAAGTCAGCCATTGGGGTAGGTCCGTTGAGGTCGTCTTCGTCGGCTCTTACCTCATCACAGTAGGCGTTATGTATCTTGTTCCAAGTGGTTGGAGGGTATTTCATGAGACGGCTTAGCAACTTCCTGGTTTCCCTCGACCCACTCCTGCTTAGCCCATTCTGGAAAGCGGCTACCGCCATTCCTTCAGATACATTTGTAAGGGTCATTCTTACACGGTTGAACTGGGTAAGGAAATCTCTGAGTCCCTCGTCAGGTGATTGCTTGATGGCGAATCTGTCGTTCACTCTTGCCTCTTCTTTCATAGCCCTGGCATGGGCGATGACAAACTTGTCTTCCATCTCCTCGGATATTTCTATGGAACGTGCAGGTAGCTGTGAGTACCAAGTCAGCGCTCCCTCGGTTAAGGTCTCACCAAACGTTTTCAGCAATATGGATGACACTTGTTCTTTGGCGAGGTCATTTCCTTTACTGTAGTGACATAATGGGTCACATGGTCCTCATGGTCCGTCGTGATGTCATATATTTTTAAATACGACGGCATTTTGAAGGTTTTGGGGATGGCGTGTGGTGCCGCCTCGTCACTGTAAGGCTGTTCCACGAACCGTCCTTCGTCCTGTTTTGGAAAAAGCTTTGGTGCACCTGGTATTTTGTCTATCCTTTCTTGATGCTCTTTCATTTGGTTGCGGAGCATTTTGTTCTCGTTCTCAATATCCTTCATCTTCTTCAAAATGGCCGCGAGGGTGTCGCTACCTGCATCACTAACATTGTGAGTAGTACCTGTGACAGAGGGGGCGTGTTGCTCGTCAGCTGCTGATGCAACGCAAACGCTTGCCTCCTCTCTGCTCGGCCTTTGAGTGGTCTTGTCGAGGAAGCTGGTTAGTGTGTTTGCTAACCACGCCTCGAGTAGATTTCCACTGCCGGTGGTGCCTCTTCTGTTGTGGATGTAAAGGCCCCTTTACCGTGCGAGTTCGTGATGCTACCGTGGGGAGGAGGCGAGCTAATTCTCCTGGGAGAGGCATCTCCTCCCTATGCTTCATTTGTTTCGTTGATGGTTGAAGGAGGTTGTTGGCGAGGTCAGCTATCTCTTTCCTCTTTTCTTCTCCGTCGCCTGCCAAGTTAGGTTTGTACACACAAGGGAGTATATAGGGTTTTTTGTGTTTTTTTTAGATCTATAAGAAACTAGAATTTTAACTAGAAAATCCCCACAGATGGCGTCAAATTGTTTGACCAAAAAGTATGGAACCTTTTATTAAACTAATTAAACAAGAAAATGATGGGTAAATCCTAGTTAAGCATAATAAATTCTAGATCTAACCCGTGTTTGTACAAGTAACGTGGAATTGCGTTTAAACCAATTTAATACAATGGGTGTTAAATGATGCTATTATGAATGAGTGGAAGAACAATGATAAGCAATAACTATATTAAATGACAATAAATGTAAATAGAGAGAATGATTCACCTAAATATTGAATGAGGTGGATGATTCTTCTGACAACGATGTAAGACAAATGGATATGGGAATATATGGGGTTTTCTCGGATCTGATGCGAGAAAAGGTGGGATAAATAGCTAATCGAATCCTTATGGAACTGTAATATTTTGTATTTTCTCTTCAGAGTCAATTTTTCATAAGAGTTCTTATCAACTAGAATATCACATGCCTTTTGCCTTATCTCTCCTACTATTTATATGGGATATTTCCAAAGAACCCTAAAAAATACAACATAAGGAATATTCAATGGAATATTCCCTTTGAAAGTTTCAAAGCTATACTAGTTGTTACTTCTGCTCCTACCGCTCGACATCGGCCCTAATGGGCTACTCAACGACTCATTCTGATCAACCTCTGATCGATCTCGACCTAACCGCCCGTGATGAGCTACAGTTCTGACGCTCGATCACCTCTTCATGCCGAATTTCCTCGGTCGGATTTTGACACATACATAACCAATATAACATTTACATTTGTAAGGCCTCAAATTGGGGTTCCTCAAGTTTGGGAGACTAGGAATTCTCCCAAAACTAATCATATTCAAGAAGTCATATCCATATTATTCGTCGTTTAACCCGTTTCTATCCGTATTAAAATATGAGTCGAGTCGGATAGTTCGCCCATTTTTTCTTTGCATTACTAGTTTTCGGCCCGCTCATACCGACCCGCCAGTTTGCCACCCCTACAACTCGTAGCAAAATGTAGTTTTAATATGTTTCAAAAGCCATAGGCCATAATGGTGCATTGTTAATTAGTATTCATATTAGAAGTAGCACAACAATACTTAGCTTGTGTTTGTGTGTTTAATATCTGAGACTACTCTTTTTGAAAAATGGAACTTGATGAACAATTATCTGTTTGCATTGATGAAAGCAGTTTCACTTGCAAATGTAGGTCTCTTTTGTCCAAATTAATGAAGTGGCCAAACTCCATGCTTTGCTTCTTTGTTTTATTTGGAAAAAGTTTGGCCCACTGCTTTCTCATTATTGATTACGATTATGTGACTGTATTATAAAGATATTGCCGGTGACAATTGCTAGTTAATTCACACTTCACGGCATCAAAAAGCTTATATTTAACTAATCACAAGGCCCCGACACATCTTATTTACTAGTGCATGTTTCCTTTCCCGATCAAGGCTCAACCTTTTTTCCCCGGAGCAAATCAGGTTATGGTTACTTATGTCCTTCTTTCCCTTTCATTTTCAGAAAAATAAAGTACTCTTCATTCACTTTTACTTGACAAGTGTATTAAAAATAAATTTTTATATTATTCGTCACTTTATGCACATTAAGAGAATGACAATTTTTTTTCTTATTTTAGCCTTAATTCATTAACAAACATTTCTTATATAAATAATCGTCAATTGTATTGTAGCTTTCCAGTGCTCAATATTGGAATTCAGAGAGAACTCTTCATTATTCCCTTTTGTTAAACACAAAAGTCTACTAAAGTAATCTTTTATTCTCTTGCTCTTTGGAGTATTTTTTTCTCCAGAAATTATTTGGGAATTTGGGTTCAATTATTGAGTATCAATTGATAGGGTTATTCGTAAAATTATCATGTCAATTATTGTTTCTTAGGAACGTGAAAAGTCAAAACGTGACA
Source organism: Nicotiana undulata (assembly GCA_005239495.1). Taxonomy (NCBI): domain Eukaryota; kingdom Viridiplantae; phylum Streptophyta; class Magnoliopsida; order Solanales; family Solanaceae; genus Nicotiana; species Nicotiana undulata. The sequence goes on along the minus strand of ML292592.1, from coordinate 13,276 downwards.
AGTAAAAATGAAGAAAAAATATGGACATCCTTCAGTTTGTAGTCGAAATCAATGTAATGGAGTAACAGCGCACTACCCCGTTTGGAGCTGTTCTTAAATACTACCTAACTCACAATAATAATAAACATTAAGTAGTATTACCGTTCACTATTGATTATTCTGAAAAAGTTTTAGAAAGACACGCTAAATTAAATGCTACCTCATGCTTGCGCCAAAAAGTTTAATTTGAATCTTTGAATTAGGAATATATGTAACTGATGTGAAAAATCTGCGTGATATATGTTGATTCATTAAAGCATATCCTTTAACAATAGCTGGCTTTCAAAAATATAATCAATGCCTATAATACAACTCTGAGGTGGACTGTAATACTTACTTAATGTCTAAGGAGAAGTGTATGGAGTGATAAATACGTCAAAAATAAATGAAAGAATTTTCACCTTTAATTTCCTGATATATTAACAGTTAAACACCACCCCCTCTACAGTAAAAACTTATCTGCATCCGGTAAGGCACAATATGTCTCAACATACACTTATATATTAAATCATACATTACTGCACATTCTTGCCTCAATTTAATTATTTTTTACCTATGGTAGTATAAATTGATGGGTAAATATTATTTATATTTATCCCCCATCGACCCTTCTCTTTTTTATGGTTTGCTCATTGCACGTTTAATTTACTAGCCCAGAATATAATTTTTTAAAACTGAGAAGCAGTAAATTGGTGAGAAAAACAGAAGCATGAGAAAATTCCAAAAAATGGGGAAAAAGACAAGAATATAGGCAGGAAACGTGGGAATAGATAGACAAGTAAAAGAAACATTAAATGGGGTATATATGCAAGCAGAAGAGGTTGAGACACGCTGTTTTCTTCATTAGTTTCCATCAAAATAACACATGCATATCTCTCTCTATATATACATATATCTGTATTAAACTCCTATTGGAGTATCTTTTTATTTTACTTTAATCAGCTCTTGTAACTGTAATGCCTCCTACCTTACATAGTACCATAGCATTTAATTCTCAATCAATAAACATAATTTACTACTACTTCTTTTCTTGCTATTAAACCCAATAATAATATTTCATCATGTCCTAGTCCCACGTTCCCTTTACCTTGTTGAATTCATATGAAGTTTCTAATTCATGTACTTCTCTCAAAGTTGAAGCTCCATTTCTGTCTGTCCTCTCCAATTTCCCAAATAAGTGAAAATGGAAAGTCAATCAACAGAAGAATTGTCACAAAATCAAACAACAGATGATCAAGAAAACAGCAATGATCTTATTCTGGATCTAAGCCTTAGTAATACTGACCACGGGTCCAAATCCAATATTCAGACAAGTTCATCGGATCCTAATTCTCGAGGTAATAATAACGAAACTGAGCCTCGGGTATTTTCTTGCAACTATTGTCAAAGAAAATTTTACAGTTCTCAAGCACTTGGTGGCCATCAAAACGCACATAAACGAGAGAGAACAATGGCCAAAAGAGGTCAAAAATTTAGTTCGTCAGCAGCCGCTAATTTTGGTTACGACAAATATTCAAGTATGGCTTCACTTCCATTGCATGGCTCATTCAATAGGTCTCTTGGAATTCAAGTCCATTCCATGATTCACAAGCCCAGTAGCCCATTTGGTGCACACTTGTACGGACATCCAGGTTGGTCAATTCGACAGCCTATTGATCAGCAGCCGGCTATTGGTCGACTTGCTCCGCCAGATTGTTATAGCAATAATACTTACAACAGTGGAACATCATCATCAGTTGGTGGTGCGGCTAGGTTTGATAACAATATTCAAAAGTTTCCTGTGGTTGATGGTATTTCAGCATACAGATGGGATAGTGGTGGTGGTCCTCATATTTCCAAGAGTAATAATCAAGAAGAATTGAAGAAGCTTGACTTGTCTCTCAAACTCTAGGAGTCCTAGTAGTAGAATTTTAATTAAGTTGGTTTTTCTTACAATTTTTCGTCCTTTGTTTTACTTTCTTTTTCAAACTTCTTCGTACTTAGTAGCATATATCTGGTCGGGTTAATTTAGGTCCACTGTAAATCTTCTTCTGCGGCCGGCTGCAGTAGTACTACTCTGCAGACGACTACTAATTCTTATGATGTGATTTTTGCGACATTTTGGTTTAAGATCATGCTCAAATCTTTCCTTAAATGGTATGTTAAATAATTGAGTTCAAAGTTTACAAGTACAGGAGATGCATGTTTAACAATACATACAAAGAAATTATGTATCTATCATATATTTGAAGGGAGCCTGAAACAACGGTCAAATTGTCTCTATAGGTCAATGTTCCAACCGTGAAAGCATACGCTAATATTAGAGTCAGGGTAAATTGTCTACATCACACCCCTTCCCCGGACCCCGTGTGATCCTATAAGATCATGAGATCGATCTTGAACGTGACGAATATGTCACATGCCGACAAAAATCCGTACTATTTGATGAATTAATAACAACTCCTCCAAATAATCTTCCAGTTTCCGTGGCTGAGATTTTATCCAAAATGGGCAGTGAACAGTTGAGGAAATAGACTATCTATAGAAGGGTCTTTCTCATTGAGTTGGTGGAGGCATGTGGAAAGTATAAGTTTCTGTAATGACTCTTGTCCACGCTCACTTTGATATCTTTTCAAGTCTAATAAAACATTTTTAAGCTATTCAATCACATCATTATTTTATCGTCATATATTTTAATGCTGTAAAATCTTGATTGCATTGATTTCTTACCTAAGAAATCTTTTAAACAGGAACACTCCACAATTAGGTGGGACCAAATGAGACTTTATAATGGATTTAAAACTTAATCATGTCATTTTCTCAAAGTAAAATCCAACTCAAAGCAACAAACAAGAACAACTGACCTCCACTTAATTAATTACAAGGCATGATGTGCATGTAAAGATAGTTCATGATTAATGTTGAAGAAGAGACACTTGGCGCGTGCAAGAGAACATCCTAAATTGTCTATGTACGTGAAAGCCAACGAAATTAAAGGTTGTAGGGTTGGTGGGCATACTGATATAATCAGAGTAAGTCAAGAAAATGTGTTTCTCTGGTGTTTTTATGGCAGGAAAAACGACAAATAGCTTGAAAGCTTAAAAATGGACAACGTGGGCCTAATCTATATATGTATTTTCACTGCTTGATTGATGGTTACTTTCTTCCTGTCACTTTTTTCCGCAGCTAATGAAAGCAATATGTACAACTTATAGCAGCTCCTCAACCACCACAATTAAACTCATTTTGCTACTTAGATCCAAAGCATGACCAAAAAGCCATATGTATTTGACATTCCAGCTATCAATTAAACAACGCAAGACTGAAATCACAATGGCCTAAAAAAGGAAAGCACACGTGATCTGTTTTCACTCTCTACGGCTAGAATGGATTAGAATAGATATTTTCAAGAAAACATCTTTCCGATTTCGTATCATATCCGTCCTTGATATTACTAGGAGTATTGCTCCCTCCTGTCACTACTTTTACTTGGCACTTTACGCATACCATATGCATCAATTAATATGAATAACCTGGTAAATTATGCACTTCATTTATTATTTCTTAAGGGACATGAAAAGTCAAAACGTGTCAGGTAAAAGTGACCGAGGGAGTATTTTGTAAGTAGCGGTAATAGTTATTGCTTACTACCGATAATCCCACTTGCACAGATGCAAGAGGAGTTGTCTATACAAAAATCCAAAGGTTAATTTTCTATAGCATATAACTTATAAAATTCACACTAAGACGCAGCAATACGTTGGACACTGTATGTCTTTGTTACTTTTGGCAGTGACGTGAAAAATGCTTTATTCATTTGTGAGTCACTAATATTCCGCATCCCATACTTCTAGTAAAATTAATTAACACGGAATTTGCAAGTAATTCTTTGCTAACTATGCGTAAACGGTGAAGGAAATTGCTTTTCACCTTTACTCAGGATAAAAAAGATCATGTGATAAGAGGACAAGATACCTAAATACCGAATACTAAGAGGTCAGGTAGTACTAAATAATCAAAGGACATGAAGTAATAACAAGCAACCTGCAACTTAGACTCATGTCATTTTTACTGATAATGCTTTCCCCCCTGTTTGGTAGGTTAAGAAACTGTTGAAGAAAAAGGAAACCGCCACTTTCCCTTTCCACATGCTTTTCAGGGAGAAACTACCAGTTTATCTGTATGCTTAAATAATCTATAAGTTGGTTGTAGCCAGCACAAACCAGCCAATATGGTATGACACAGAGGAGATAATGCTACTAGTTGTCTCGGATGTTGCTTTCCTTTTACAAAGCAACCCCCACTCATGAAGAGAACATTTAGACTAGGAAAGCAACAACGTTGAACAAATCAATTCAACCACTAATATAGGCTATAGCACAACCAAAAGATGTTTTCAGTCAAACTCACAGTTCCTCAAGTTGCAATAAAAGTTTCACTTTTCAAGGGTTTGACCATTTTAAACCATTAAACTCAAACATACAGTACATGTGTAGGTAGTGGTAGCAAATTGATGGCCAGTACCTTGAGACTACGAGGAAATAACAAGAACATTACCAGGGCAATAATTGATCTAGACGACCAATCCCCTCTTCCCCATTACTGGTTTAAGCTTAGATCATAAAAAAAATCTGTTGAATCAATGAATATATCTTCATCATACTTGGACTCAATCACAGTGAGTGGATGCAGCTAAACAGTGAGAACTATATCAATTACAATGAAAACCTAACCTTCAAGCAAAATAAGACATCTTCTACATTAAGCTGTACCTTCCTTGTATTCTCCAGGATTACATTAATTAGCTTACAAAATGGATAAGGGAATCCAGATATAAAATAAAACACAACAGTGATTAGTTTTTCCATAAGAACTCTAGACAAAGATTAGTCTGAGAAATAGTGAAAACCTACTATATTATCTTTCAAGCACGCATACAAACAGGAGTGCAAGGGTCCCACTTAAACCAGCATCAAATGTAAATGCAGACAAGTGTAATGTAATAAACCTATAGTCTGTTTGGCCAAGCTGGAAAAATCAACTTATTTTGAGAAGTACTTTGCTTTTGAAAAAAGTACTTTTCAAGAGAAGCAGTTTGTGTTTGGTTAATCTATCTGAAAAGCACTTTTGAGCAATTATTTGTGTTTGGCCAAGCTTTTCAGAAAGTGCTTTTAAGTATCAAATTACGAATAAGGACATGAATAGATTTACTTAATAGTTACTATTACAAGTAAATAAATAATCTCAAAAATTTGTTATTACATGCAATAATTAAATCTTTTCATTTTATTTAAGTAAACTATGAAAATAAAATTTAAAAGTACTTAATTCTTTTAATATAAATTAAATACATTGAAAATCATTCAACAAAATATAAAAATATTCACCCCTAAAGTCACTATATATTAGAAAGCTATCCTAAAAATAATAAGAAATATTTATACATTAATATTCTAAGTACTAGATTTAACAGTTATTTTGGTATATACTATATCTTGTTAAGGGTATTCTTGGTAAGAAGAAAAGTCAAAATTGCTTCTGCTTCTGCTTTTGGGAAGAAGCTACTTTTTTCTGCTTCTCAGAAATTGCTTCTACTTCTTCCCAAAAGCACTTTTTTTACCAAAAAATGCTTGGCCAAACACCTCAAGTTAGGGGAAAAAAAGTGCTTTTGGGAAAAAAGGCACTTTTGGACTCTTGAGAAGCTTGGCCAAACAGGCTACTAATCTTCCCGACTGAAAAAAAAAGGAAGAAAATTTGACTAGATAAATAGATAATATATGCAGTGCATCTTCAGCTAATGCTGACATCTACCACCATTAAAAGCTAAAGGTATCTTGGTTATACTAAGTTAAAAAAGGGGCAGTAAAGTTGGAGGAAAGCTGGAGGAAGCATGTATGCTGCATCAAAAAAGATTTGACTGAAGATGTGCAGTAACTGCAGCATAAAATGCGAAACAGTCTACAACATGAAATCAAGAATATTTGAAAATGACTAGAAAAAGAAGGGAAAAGAAAATAAGATGGTCTAGCCAAATATAATTTACCTTTACCAGCAATAGAGAAACTGGATAGTGTTTTCTGAAACAGGAAGAAACAACAGCCATAAGAGGACATGGTTACAATGAAACCTCCCGAAGTCAAAAGAGGAACCTTTCTCAAAATTGAACTGGTAAAAGTGCTACTGAAGTAGGCCACACTTACATAGTATATCAATTTGCTACTAAAAATTATGGCATACTGGATACTCTCTATGCATCAGCAATATCTTTGAGTAAAAGGTCAACATATAGCAGTCTGAAACATAACAAGTAAAAGTGGTGTGGCAGAGAGGTCGAGTAAAAGGAGAAACCTATAACCCCAAATACATAGGCTTCATGGCAAAGCCGGAAGCCCCTATCTACACTTTGCTAACCATGTAGAGAAAACCTTGTAAATTGAAGAATGTGGTCTTAATTTTCGAACTTCATACCATACATCAACTAATTAGTAATGTTATTTCCTTTCTTGTTAGTAAATGCTGATTTTGGTTGATGTAGAACGAAACCTTGAAGACAAACAAATCAGCATGGCCTAACTTCCAATTGAGTTAAAACAAAAGTGTCTCTTTCTCATTCCAAGTATAGTATCTCTCAAGTTATGACACCCAGAGCATGCTCATAATTTAAAGTAACTCAACAACGCAACATTGGCAGGAGAAATGCAACCCCTCTCTCTATTTCTTCTCCATGAATGATTTGGCTTTTTCCATCCAGCGAATAAATTCAAGTTTATCTTTGTTCGTCATGTATTGATGTAAGAATACACAAAATTCATCATTTATTCCCCTTGTCTCTAGGAAATCATAAAGAGAATCCTGCAGTTCATCATCCAATTCCCTGCAAATCACAAGTTAAAAAAGAAAACCAATCAAACTATCAGGCAAACTGCAATTGCTAGCAATTGGAGTACATCAGTAGCACAGGAAAAGGAAAAAGATAGAGAAATATAGATGAACAATTACGAGTAAGATCACCAAAGCAAAACCAATCAAAACTAAATAATGATCGCTCACAAACTCTCAAATTTAACTATTCATAAATAAACAATGCAAGAATGATTCAAAAATGGCAGTAAAAGAGTTGAGGAAATTTCAAAATGTTCAGTTTCACACATTTCCGACTCCTGAAGTTCTTATCAACCACATAAGCAGGTTCAACAGAAAACTCAAATAAGAATTTTTGGCAAGCCAGATGGAGATTAGGGAATTAAATCTCAGATACATACTTAAAAGGAGGGCCTGCATAAGGCTGATCCACTCTGCCATTTTGCCCACGCACGTAAACTTTACGAATCTCAATGCTGTTCGGCCATGCAGAGCAAACGAACTCCAACACATCATTGCCTTCTCCTTTGAAAACGTTCACAATCATGGTTATGTGAAGTTGCACATCATCTGCAACAGATGCATCATTACCTTTTTTAACAGGAACAGATGCATCAAACATGGTTACTTCAACTTTAATTTCTTCATTCTCTCCAAATTTCTTGTTTAATTTAATCCACTGCTCTCCAGGTCTTTCATCAATGATAAATGAATTAAATTCTCCAATAGGCTGCAGTTCAATAATTGCAAAAGATTAGCACTAGAGACATTGCTGAATCACGCTATTCAATATCTGACCAAATAAGTAAACAACTAGTCAAAATAATAAATAATACAATCCATAAGTTACCTTATGCAAAACGAATAAGTATACCACATGTTGCATCCATACAACAGAGCATAAATAAATAAACAAAATTATTAGATAGCTATAGTTAAAGACAATTGTGGAGCCAGAAATTTCAATGGGATTCCAAAAAAATTAGAATGTCACACCAGGGAATTTGACACTACACTAGAAGTTTCCCTTATGTCATGGAGATTCAACAATTAATATATGTATAAAAAAGTTGTCACTCTATTTGCACAGTATAGTTTCCTGACGAAAGGGATTCAATTGAATCCCCTCAATTAAACTTAGCTCCGCCCTTGGTTAAAGCTAGTCCACATCTCATGTATCAGCCAAGAGTACACATCTCTATAGTACTGCAAACTCCTGTTCTAGCATTTCCAGAGTTTAATTACCACAAAGTATATTCAGTAACATATGTAGATTGTAATAGAAATCTGGGTGCAGTAACATTCAGATCTGATCTTGTAAAGCACTAAATCTGGGTGCAGTAACACATGTATATCTCATCTATTCGGTGACCCAATATTTAAAAGTCTTGGATACTTCAGATCATATGATGATTTAGCTAACAAGCAATATCTACAATCTTCTTGTCCTCGTGATTTTTTCAAAAGTAAACAAAACCTTCTCGTTTTGGTTCGCAGAATCCGCTTATCCTATCTATGGTGTGGAACAGACCAGTGCTTATAACATGGATCCTCACATCTTTGACCACCCTAGGGAAAAAAAAAGAACAATGGGGCTTGACAAGGTTCATCTTTTTTCATGGTTAAGAAGGTATCATATGAAACACCTATGTCTATTCAAATGAGCTAAACCTAATAAATTGATAAAGGTTCGATTGCTTGCTCAATGGGACTACCTGAAATAAACAAAATAATCTAATACGCTAGACCACCATCATATATTAGCTTACTTTGCAACCACGACTTTAACAATAAGCAAATAAGCTCGTATTTTGTCTACTAGCTTTTCTTCCTGAGCTATTGTATGTATAGCTCGAGATTGAGGCGTAGTAGTAGTAGCAGCACTGGCAATTTTTCAATTGGCAATCCATTTGTTTACCAAATTTTGTAAACAAACCCAGCAGTTCAGAAGAGGGAAAACATCAATTTGAATTAGAAAATATTTGAACACCTCCCCGCCCAGCAATAATTCTCTTGTTTCGAATCCCACTTTAGTGCAACCAATTCTCACATACTCCGACAAGGAAGGGACAAAAACTAACAAGGAATGAGAAATAGGGTACCTGAGCAGGAGGAGAACGCTCAAGTTCGTAGCGAATCTCGTAGCGAAGGAGTCTCAGAATGTTCCCTTCAAATGCTTCCCTCCGCATCTCCGATATGTAATTTCTACTCAAATTAAAGATCAATGGGTGGGGTTGCTGCTGAAGCAAAAGCCCTTTCACTATTCCTCCTAAGGGTCTCACTAAGCGACGAGCCATTGCAAATGGAAGAATATGCATAAAAGCCAAGGGCTTTAGCGGGGTTTAACAATTTTCAACCATCCCTCGTTTTTATCTCAGTTGCTCTATTGGGCTTGTACCCGATGTGAAACTGGAAAATGTTCATGGGCCAAATGATGGCCCATGTCACCACTTTTGAAGGGATTTTTTTTTGGAATTTTGACATTCTTATACCATATATGAAACCTTATTACCCTCAATGTTTAAGGATTGACTTAATTACATTTAGTATACCAAATTACCAATTCTATACCATATTTAATTAAGGGTCTAATTAATTGGACGTTTTTACTCCTTAATTAAAGGTGTCNGTTTTCCCCTCCCCTTTCTTCCTCTTCTCCATTCCTTCTTCTTCTCATCGTCTCTCTCTTTCTTCAAAAATTTGTTGGCTTTTCTTTTGCAGGGAAGATAATGGTTAACTTTTCAAGAGTTTTATGGTAATGATGGCAAGCAACTGCCTGGAAGAAAAGAAAGATAAAGATTGGCGCTAAGGCTTGAAAGATAAAGATTAGCGCTAAGATTGGCGCTAAGGCAAGCAACTGCGTGTTTGAAGTTATTCCCAAAGTTGGTATACAATCTATGTATAATGAATACATAAATTGTAGTTTAATTGTAGTAGAAACGATATTGAGATCTAACGATTTGAGATCTCTTTGACTTTGTAGTTTATTTGTAGTTTTTTTGTAGAGTTTTTGTAGATGAAGAGAAAATTATGTAGTCAACAATGAAGATTGTTCAATCAGTGAAAGCGAGGTTACAGGCAGGCTAGCAAGGAGGAAAGGTGCTCCTGCATTGAATGAGAAAATAAGAGTCCAGAGAAAAAAGAAATAGTGTCACGTTTATGTAGTTTAGTTGTTGCTAGTTGGTAGTTAAAGGAGAATACACAATTTTTCGAACAAATCTTTTATGTTTTAGTAGTTAACTTGAATATAAATTGGTTGTTTTATCTTCATTTGTTCAATCTTTACAGCACTGTATCTTAGTTATATTAAACGTAGTTATTATGATGTTAGAATACAATTTGTCTACAAAAAAACTACACATTATCTACATTCTGGACACACTCAATGTCGTGATTGTATATAATTTTGTAGTTGAATATGTTGATAATTCGTAGAAGTTTTAGTCGTTTTTGATTTGTGAAAACAGAAAACAAAGCATCTACAATCAGAATACAAATAATCTACAATTTATCTACAAAATATCTACAAACTGGGTACATTGAATTTTAATATCCCAATTCTCATTCGATTGTAGTTTAATTGGGATTTTTGACATAATTGCGTTTTTTGCAGAAGATTTGTAGACGTTTTAGTCATTTTTTATTTGTGAAAACAAAAAACAAAGCATCTACAATCAGAATACAAATAATCTACAATTTATCTACAAAATATCTACAAACTGGGTACATTGAATAGAAAGAGACGAAAATTAATACAGCGTGATTTGCGTTTGAAAATTTCTGAAAGAATCTTTAATTCCCCAATATTAGCGCGCCTAAATAAGGAATTCTAATGCTACAATGATTCCTTATTTAATGAAATATCTGGAAGAATATTTACTTCCCTAATTTTAGCGCCTAAATAGGAAGATTATAGCTACTAAGATTCTGTATTTAATGCATTGTATCTTTTTTGTAGAAAAACTGTTAACAGGGCGGGTAATTTCCAAATCATGAACATATTTGGTAATATAGTTTCCTATATGGTATAGGAACGAAAAAAATCCCTTTTTCCCTATATTATATATGAAATTTTATTATCAAAAATGTTCATGGTTTCACATTTACCCGCCTTGTTAATAGTTATTCTACAAAAAAGAAACTATTCATTAAATACCGAATAATAGGAGTTGTTTCCTTCCTATTTAGGCGCGCTACAATTATGGAACTAAATATTCTAATTGATTCTAGTGACTTTCAAATCATATTTGAAACGAATATCACGAATTAAACATTATCATCAATTTCAAATCAAATTCTAGCAACTCTGTTCTGGCAGAACTCTGTTCTTCGACCTTTTTTCTTAATCCACAAATCAAAAAATGACAAAATCTTCAACAATTCTTCTCCAACAAAACGCAATCATGTTCAAAATCCCAATTATGCTACAATTGAATGGGAATTGGGATAGCTATGGAAGATTTAAGGATTTTCAGGTGGATGGCATTGTACTCGATGAGGATGCCAGTTACAGTATATTGATTTCTACAATTGCAGAGCAATTAATGATTGATACTTCGAAAAAAATTATAGAAATTAAATACATTGTGAACGAGAATTGTCCTCCAATGGAGATTAGGAACGATATGGGTGTTCGTGTATATATGGAGACAAAAAAAGAAAATAAAAACTTAGGATCATATCTGCTATGTATAATTGTTCGCGAGTTCAATATGGAATTGAGTTTTACCAATGAGAACACAAGTGCAGGTTTGTTCTGTTACAAATTCTATCAAATTCTGATTTTATGTTAATATCTACAAAATATCTACATTTATCTACAAATAAACTCCATATCAGTGTACGTATATATATAGCAGTATTGTTTTTAACGGTATCTACAAAATTGCTACATTATTCTACAATTAAACTACATTCTATGTGGGGGAAAATGTTGACTACATAATTTCTCTTCATCTACAAATTATCTACAAAGATTCTAAGAAATTGTAATGACAGTATTTGTCTTTATTTTCATGCAGATTCGTCTGGAACACTAAAGTTACTTGATATGCCAGCATCCCGTTATAGAGGAATATGAAAGTATAATAATAACCGAAAGTACACAAAGTGTTATTGAAGAAGGACAAGTGTACCAAGACAAGCAAATAATTGCAACTGCAATTAAGCACTATCGGTCATGCACAAGTTCCAATTCAGGGTTAAAAGATCTAGCCACAGAAGGTATGAAGATCTGAATGGTGAAAAGATCATTATAAACAGTCGTTTCCTCGTGATATGTGTTTGTCAATATTGTAGATGAATTGTAGTTATATTGTATAGTGTATTGCTTTATGTTAAAACAGTCCTTTTTTAATTCGTCTACATTGATAACCAATATTAAAATTGTATTTTTTTGTAGCTACTGGCTTATATGCGTTGGTGAAAACTGTAATTGTCACTTCAAAGCAACATCCATTAATGATTATGCAATGTTCAAGGTCAGAAGTTTCAACCGCCAACACACATGCTCCTTAATGGACAATACATTCATACATCGCAAACCTACTGCAGTTGTAGTTGGTAGCATGGTTATTCCAAAGTATTGTGATCCCAAGACAGTTTACACACCAAAGGACATACAAACTGACATGTTGTCCGAACACGGAGTGAACCTAAGCTACATGCAAGCATGGAGAGAAAAGGAAAAGGCTTTACAGTTTTTGAGAGGTCATCCTGTTGACTCCTACAGCAAATTACCAAGTTATTTTTATATTCTTGAGAAGACGTATCTGGGATCTGTAGTTAAATTGAAGAAGACAACAGATGAATGCTTCTTATATGCATTTGTTGCTATTTGTACATCAATCAGTGGTTGGGAATATTGTAGTAGTGGCTGATGGGACTTTCTTAAAGTCAGCATACATGGGAATACTGCTGACAGCCAGTACAATGGATGCAGCAGGTAAAATTGTAGATATTTTGTAGACAGTTTATAAAATATAGATACATTGTAGATACTTTGTAGATATATTGTAGTTTATATGTATTTGTCTGTTTATATATATTTTCAAAGCTGCTAGTTAATTATTTTTTGACTCATAATGTAGGTACAATATTGACATTGGCATATGTTGTGGTTGATTCGGAAAACAACGCATCGTGGAAGTGGTTTTTTGAGCAATTCAAGCAAGCATATGGTGAAAGACCTTCAATGTGTGTTGTTTCAGATCGGAACGAGAGTATCATGAAGGCAACATCAATTGTCTATCCGGGCATGCCACATTACTCTTGCATGTGGCATATTTGGACAAATATAAGGGCAAAGTTCAAGAAGGGTCATTTAAAATTAAGTGAATTGTACTTTGCCACAGCACGATCATACACTCTAGATGAATTTAATGAAAGGATGTCGAAG
>ML292590.1:776-16732 GCA_005239495.1 Nicotiana undulata | reverse complement strand
CATTTGTATCAATGCTTTAATTACTTTGCTTTTCCAAATATCATTCTTTATTGACAACTCGGAGTTGCTTTATTGTCTTTAAACTCTTAGTTGAGCTCTTGTTTTCCTGTTGTCCTTGCAAAGGTTGTATGCAGCTATTAGAATGGAAAATATAGTCTTTGGTCTAACTATCTACATACCTATTTAAGATTCTGACAAAAATCAATCTTTCTGTTGTTGCAACTACAGGGTGAGGTTGACAACCCTTAAAATTTAGCATTTGTATGCCTTGGTTTTTTATTTACTGTTGTATCTAGTATTTAAACAACGAAAGTAGATTTCATATTTGTTTCCAGCTTGAAAAATATTATAAGCTCAAGGAGATGTTTAACAGGCAAAATCATTTGGAAAAATCTAGATTAAATTTTTAGTTCCTAGTTGCATTTTATCTAGTTTATATAGCATCAAAGGTTAATTAGAGGTACTTGTTCAAGTTAATAGTATAATGGTTACCTTTAGGTCTGTTGCATGAGATGGAACAGAAAGTCACATTAATCTTCCACTTGTTTAGAGTACTTACACATGAAATGCAGTAAACCACTACAGCAATAATCATCTAGCCGTGCATAAAGTAAATATATCAAGTCAATGCAGAACCAAGGTGAAGGCCTCTTACAAAAAAAACATAAAAACATCACATACAGCGCAGTATATTTCCAAACTGCAGGGCAGCATTCTCCTGATTGCACAATGCTACGCGCAAAAATAGAAATGCGCTTACAAAATGCCCGAGAAAAAGAGCCCTTAGACATATTGAACAAATATCTCAAATATATTGTGGTTAAAACAAGTGAACGACATAGAAAACAGAATTCTACAATTCCAAACTCTAGTATCTGTAAATCTTTTGAACCACATAATGAAGATGCAAAACTGACTTAAGGAGTAACATAGACGATGTTACTTTGCCCAGCTTAGACATCATGTTAAATGGATCACTTCAGAATTCAGCCTCAAATCAAGACACCTAAACATCATGACTCCACAAGAAAGAGCAAAAGCAAATGTTTTATTAGTACTAGACATGTGAACTAATTATAGACTTTTTTTGGTTGAAAATATTTTAATAATTTATTACCATTAGCGAAGTAGCACTACCCCAAATGGCCTTAACTTGGATTATTCGATAACAGAGTTAAGGTTATGGACTCCGGACCATTGTAGTTGCTTAATGCAAGCAAGCCGAGTAAAAATCTTGTGTGATAATAGTATTATAGTAATCTAAAGAATACTAGGACAATCCATACTGTAGCATGGTCTGACAAGGAAGTGTTCTCTAATGAGAGATTGTTACTATTAGTTTATTACTACCATTCAGTAGAAGCTTTGTTTTTAGATCAATTTCAACAAAGTCAATCAAGTTTGTAGGCTGCGCTCTTTATCATTTTTTCTTAGCTAATCGAGCCACAAGATTACTAGAAACATCAGGAGAGCCAACAAACTGATTACACTTAAACTCTGCAGAAAATCCAAGAAAATTGACATATTTAAGAACCAAACAATTGGTATAAAGTAAAGGGTGTTTGTAATATGTAACTAGTAACTACCATTCCTTCTTATAGTCATACATTCACAAAACTCAATAAGCACGAAGTTCAGATTTTATTTTAAAAGACTTGCAGGAGACAAGATGTCTGAAAATAGATTGGTTCATCTCAGGTAAGAAATGAGAGAAGTAATTCACAAGGCTCATTTATTCAGACAACAACACTAAAACTTACCATCTGATAATCTGATTAATAAGATAATGCAGAGGCTGAACACTTCTGATTCAATATAGCATGGACTTTTTACCGTCAATGTTAGAATTGAGAGTAGATATTCTTAGGAACAGCATAGCTAAGGAGCATCGTTTACCCACACTCTTGTTTGTTTCAGATCTGCAAAGAATTAGAATGCTTCAGTTGCTCCCCCAATACCAGTATTTATGGACACAGTGGTAAGAAGTGAATTCGAAGAGCTGCACTACTCAATTCAAATTTTTAATTTACTGTCACTAAACACCTCTGTATAGAAGAGCTGCACTCCTCAATTCAACATGTTAAATGCGTCTATATAAATACAGAAAATAAAACTTCCAAATGCCACTCTTCAATCAGGTTATGTACATTTTGCTTTAGCTTTCTACCGTTGACATTGTTTGGTCACAAGGGCAATTGGTGGAGAGAAAAAAGGCAAAGTCATGTATTGAAACAAACAAGTGCCTTCCATTATAGATGTAATAAGAGCAAAAGCTTCTTAACTTTTACTGTTTTGAAATACCACACACACAGACAGACATTCATCCATATAGCTTGATATTCGTCGAAACTTCAAATTAGAACAAAATGAAACAGATTTTACCAACTTCAGAGAACTAAGAACTCAACACTTAACATATGTTTATTGTTCAAGATCATGAGGTTTACACCAATTACCCTAACATCGCAGCACATTTTCCCAACCAAAACACAGGCTTTTAATTTGCTAATTTGGATTTTGTCCAAAACTGACACATCAATGAATACATACCTAGTCCATACAGCAAAACATTACGAGTCAAGCAAGTCACTTTTGTGGTTAAAATTTGGGCCCTTGTGTTAGCTGAGATGAAGTCTGAAGAAGAATAGCTCTGTCTGATTGAATACTACAGCTGCAGCACCATGTTTCCAGAAGTTGAAGTCAAAACAGAAATTTCTTCAAAGCAGCTACCACTTCAACCTTTGATGGGTTTAAGTACAAAGAGAATATCAACGTCAACTCAACCCTTACAAATTAGTTCTTTCTTAGGGTAATTACGAATCTACATACTTACTTTTATTCCTTCCTTAAATAATAGTAGCATACATATGAAAGCCCTACACTACCACAAGTAACAAAGCCATTTAGGGAACGGAAAAATACTCCACATCATTAAAAATATATCCAAATTTACAAATTTCAAATTTCCCAATCAAATATTTAATGTATGCCTTCATATTCCTGATTTCTAACAGCAACAGTCAATCACCACAATAGTGTTCCAATTTCTAGTTGTTCACTTGTTAACAAATTTTACACTAATACGTATGACAAAAAGCTTTGATTGAACCAAATAGGCAAACAAATTTCATTAATCAGATTTTAAAATACTAATGCGTGAATGGCACAGAGATTGGTGTCTTCAAAGAGTCCAACAAGGTAAGCTTCGGCTGCCTCTTGAAGAGCAGCAACAGCACTGCTTTGGAACCTCAGATCTGTCTTGAAATCCTGTGCTATTTCCCTCACCAGCCTCTGAAATGGCAGCTTCCTTATCAACAACTCAGTAGATTTCTGGTACTTCCTGATTTCCCTGAGAGCGACAGTTCCTGGACGGAAACGGTGAGGCTTCTTCACTCCCCCGGTCGCCGGAGCTGACTTTCTCGCGGCCTTGGTAGCTAGCTGCTTCCTCGGAGCCTTTCCACCAGTGGATTTGCGGGCAGTTTGCTTTGTACGAGCCATTTCGAATGTATTATAATAATGTGAAAGACTTTGTAGATTCGGCACTGCTTTGGTTGTTGCAATAATGGTTATTTGAAGCGATGTCTGATGGGAACTTATATAGGAGCGAAGTTGGGCGGCAATATTGGGAAATTTTGAAGAGTTTGAAATTTTTTGCGTTGTGGTGATTGAGAGCGAATGAAGTCCGTTGATTTTGTGTTGACGGTGAAGATTTGAGAAGAGTTGTTTGCTTCGGATAGCTATCCGCGTACTACTTTAATATCAAATGGGTATTTGCCACGTGGATTTTCACAGGTTCGTTCATTTTTGCCTGGCGTTTAAGTTTTGGGCCAAGGCTACGGATGGTAGGCCCACAGCTGTTTGTGTTTCCATCTTTGGTGAGTAATGAGTGGTTAGAGGGGAAAATTTTGGGTGAAATTAGGCAGATTTATAAGTGATAATTGAAAATAGCTACAGTTTTAAAAATAATTAAAATTTAGTCACTTTTTATGTAAAGATAAATCTACTGGAGTTCGAATTTTATTATGTATGAACTTCCAGCATAATATATACTAGAGGTTTAGCATAATTTATTGGTCCAGCATAATATGCTGAAAGTTCGTACATGGGTGCTTCAATCTCCAGTATATTGTGTTGGAACTTTTTCTGTGGTGGAGTTCCAGCATAATATGTTGGAAGTTCATACAAAGATACACCAATCTCCAGTATATTATGCTGGAACTTTTCGTGTTGCAGCAAAATAGTGACTATTTTTCAATGATTTTGCAAATGCTGACTATTTTTCTATTACCAATCCGAAAAACAGCTACCTTTGCGTGTTTTGTTTTGACTTTTCCCTCTTATTTGATGTCCATAAAGTTTGCAAAAAACATATTCTTTCTTTTTCTTTATTATGTCATGTATGACGTTTCCAAGTTGATATTTTTTTAGCACGCGTGCCTCCGTCCCAAAAAAAATGTATGTCTGGACATTTTGTAGTGGGTACATCTTATTTATGTCATTCCTTGTTATATTATATTAATTACTAGTCTGCTTGCTCGCGCTTAGTGAGGTCGTAGAAAGAATAAATTAAAATTAAAGCTTACTCTTATAAAAAACATAATGATTTTTAAGATCAAACATTATATAATGGATTCTATAAAAGAGAATTGAAAAATAGTTTAGGCTAGATATGAGACAACAATTTAAGAAATTAATATATGTGAACTTGAATAAGATAATAGAATATTAAAAATAAAGTTAATGAAAAGAGAAAAATGATAATTTTAAGAAAGATATGAATATGGAATTTGCTGGAATATAGAAAAAGAAGAAAATACTTGGTCTTTGGTAACTTAAAACATATAGTATACGGTGTATGGTTTACGCGTCTTTCGGAATACCAATTCACCCATATAACTTACTACATTTACAAAAATGCCCTTCGTCGTAACTCATGAACCTTTACTTATTATATGGTTTATTTTTACGAAATGAATATAAAAAGCCGATGACCACCAAGGCGACATAAGGTTTGATGGTTGTTTAGCTCAAGAGAAGGCACTGGAAGCCTATAAAAGTTGGACAGTGAGAGTTTGATTCTCCTTTTGACAAGTCCTTTTTAATAAACATCTTTTCTCGTATCATCAAGCTTCTTTCTTTTGCCTCATTCCAATTAGGTTTACGTTTTTATTCTTTCGCTAGCCGCTATTATGATCAACCTACTTATTTTTTTCATTTTTTTGTTGACTTTTGTTTGTTTTAACATTTTTCTAATTTTAAAACTTTATTTAATTAAATATGACAAATAAAGAAAAAGAAAATTTACTTAAAAAGGGGCTCCAAAGTTCGTTTGAAGATGAAGTGGTCCTCTAAAACGGTAAAACCCACCAATCTTGCTTCTCATTAGTATCACAATTTTGGGTCGTCCATAATATTTAAATTATGAGTTTTTCTCATTACATTCAAATACTTGTCTACTTATGCAATGTGATTGGTAGTATTTTACTTTAAAAATATTAAGCATTCACAAACCTAAAATTCTAGATCTGCCACTGATGATCGTAGTAATGAAGGGTGATGGTATATGACGGTGATGACTAATACTAGTGATGGATGATATAATGATTGTTGATAGCGTGATTTTTTATGGTAATGATGGTTGGTAGTGATGATTGTAGATGATGGCTAGTGGTAGTGACGTCCAATATTCGTGCTTGACAACGATATTAGTTGTGGATGAGTGTGATGACCCAAAAGGTCATCCCGTATATCTCTAGCTAATTTCGTGTTCCGAGGTCGTGAAAAAAAAATATCATCATCTCGATTTGTGTGCGCAGCCCGGGCGTGTAGCCGGGAAGCTGTTATGTGAAAAACTAATAAAAACAATAATTTTTGTGTTGAAAACTAAATAAAGTTGACGTTGGTCAACATTTTTGGTAAACGGACCTGAACCCGTGATTTGACGGTCCCAAAGGGTCCGTAGGAAAATATGGGACTTGGGTGTATGTCCGAAATCGAATTCCGAATTCCCAAGTCTGGGAAATAAATTTTTAAAAGAAATTATTTACTGAAAAATATAAGAGATTTTTTTAAATAAATTTATATGTGAAACCCAAGGTATCGGGCCCGTATTATGGTTCCGGAGCCCGATACAGGTCCAATATAATATATTTGTTATGTCTGTGAAGTTTGGTAAGAAACGGACTTCGTTTGACGTGATTCGGATAAAAAATAAAAAAAATTGAAGTTTTAAGAAATTTCATTGATTTTGGGGTTTAATTCGATGTTTATGATGTTATTTTGGTGATTTGATTACACGAATAAGTCTGTAAGATATTTTCGACGTTGTGTGCGCATTTGGTTTGAGGTTCCGAGGGCTCGGGTGAGTTTCGGGTAGGTGATGTTTTTAGGCTTAAAACGTAGCTATTGCAGGTCAGAGAAGTCAGATCTCTGAACCCACCACCGAGGTCCGCGGTCCTTTTTGTGCTGAACACGCTAAG
Organism: Nicotiana undulata; assembly: GCA_005239495.1. Lineage (NCBI taxonomy): Eukaryota > Viridiplantae > Streptophyta > Magnoliopsida > Solanales > Solanaceae > Nicotiana > Nicotiana undulata. The sequence continues at coordinate 10,253 of ML292590.1, read as the reverse complement.
GGCCTTCGCGGCCGCGGTCATTTTATGTGGTCTGCGGTGAAGGAGCTGGACCACTTGTCTGACTTTGGAGGCCTATATATTTTGATCTACAAGGACTTTTGAGATGATGTAAAAACAAAAGTTGTACCTTCGTGTCTAGTTTCCATAAAGATAAAGAAATTGCAATTTGAACATCTGTAGAGAAAGTTATGGCCAAAATACTAAAGCATGGCACTTCAGTCATTTTTCTTTGCTTTCTTCACTTTTTTTTGTTTTTACTTGTGCGGCCGCACTCCCTTTTTGTGCGGTCCGTCGTGGCCTATATTTAAACATGATTTTCATTTATTTTTCATTTTTCAAAACCCTAAAAAGGTAAGAGGCGATTTTTCAAGCACTCTTTCTTCTCCAAAACATTACTAAGTGATTTCTAACTCATTTTCTTTACTCCTTAACTTCTTTTTACAAGATTTAATCCTAGAATTTAGGGTTTTCATGGTGGAATTGAGAATTTTGGGTAAAACCTAAGAATATAGAAATGTGGGGATTTAGACCTCAAATTGAGGTCGGATTCCAAAACCATTTATATATCCGGGCTCGGGGGTGAATGGGTAATCAGGTTTTGGTCTGAATTTCGGGTTTGGACCGAGCGGGTCCGGGTTCGATTTTTGACTTTTTGGGGAGAACTTTAGAAAACTCATTTTTCATGCATTAGAATTGATTCATTTAGCATTTATTGATATAATTAAGTAACTTGTGGCTAGATACGAGCGAGTTGGTGGTGGAATCAAGAGGTAAAGCAGTAGTTGAGGCTTGAATTGTGTTCGTGGCGTCGAGATAAGTATCTTGCCTAACCTTGTGCGGCGGAAACTACCCCTTATGATTGAGTCTTCTTTGTTGGTTGTAGCCCGTGTGTGCGAGGTGACGAGTGTGTACACAGACTTATTTGCAAATAGGTTGGACTTTTAGGATTCGTAGGTTCTTGTAGAACTTGAGTATGAATTGTAATTGTTACATTTGAGTCCTTAATTGCTAATTTCATCATTTCCTGCTTAAATTAGAATTTCTTGCTTGTGGATTCCTTCGTTGACTATTTGATCTTAATTGGCTTAACTGATTATTTTACCTCTACTATCATCATGCTATATTTTCTTCGTACACTACCTAATTGACTATAATTAGTGTCATCTAGCCCTATAGTTGTTTATCCGTAGTTGGAACATTCGTTCTTGAGTGTCAAGCATGCCCGTGAGTCTTACATTGTGAATTATATGATTTTTCCCTTAAGTGTCACTTAGGTCTAGTTGATAAACAATTATGGTGTTGATATTTCCTTGATGTTGCCTATTACCGGGCCTTTGTTTAAGCTGAGTTTTATTTCGTGAAGTTAACTGTTTAGGTATGATTGGTTATAGTTGTTTCCCTTGTCGGGATCGTGTGGTTTCTTTTATCATTCCTGTTGTTGATGATGTTGTTTGCCTTGTTGACTCCCTTGTCGGGTTGTTATGGTTTCTATTATTGTTTATGTTGTTAATGATATTATTTGTATTGTTGACTCCCTTGCCGGGATGTTGTGATTTATGGTTCATATTGTTGACTTTTCTTGTCAAACTGTTATTTTTTATATTGTTTGGGTGAGGAAGAGTGTAAAGCACGAAGGTTGATGCCGTGTATTTATTTATTTGTTGTGAGGAAGAGTGTAAAGCACGAAGGGTGATGCCATGTATTTATTTATTCATTTATGGCGAGGATGAGAGTGTAAAAGCACGACGGGTGATGTCGTGCCATGTTATGATATTAAAGCACGAAGGATGATGTCGTGTTGTTTCTATTTATTTATTGTGAGGATGAGAGTAAAAGCACGAAGGGTGATGCCGTGTACTTGTTTTGGTGAGAATGAGAGTAAAAGCACGAAGGGTGATGTCGTGCACTTGTTTTGGTGAGGATGGGAGTAAAAGCGTGAAGGGTGATGTCGTGCACTTGTCCTTGCATTTTATTCCGTTGTTTTAAATTTGGATATTCCTACTGATCTCTTACTGCATTTATTGACAAGATTTGATATTTTTCCCGTTCTGCATGACAATTTTTGAGTTACGAACCGAGTTCCGGTAGATAAACCTCGAGGAGATTTTGATCAAGAGATTTTATTGAAAAGTATTATTGAAAGAGTAATGGTTTCGAAGGAGATTTTGTCTGAAGAATTTTATTTCGAAAGTATACTTGAAAAGCATTTGCCTTGCAGAAAATGATATTTGGTAGTCATTTACTGGGAAGATATATTTGGAAATTACATATTTTGAAAGAAACTATGTTATGAGTATTCCTCTTTATTAAAGGTATATATATATACACATTTAGAGAAAGTATGTTTCAAAGGAGATCTTTCTTTACTAATATGATTATACCTTCAAAGTTTTCAATATGAACTGCTATTTTAAAGGGTTCCATCAGTTTATTAATTTTTTGTGGCTAAGGTATGATGTGAACAAACTGACGCGGAGTCGAGTTACTAGTGCTTTCTATGTGTTGTGGTTTTCCTCCGTGTTGGCTTGTTTTGTTGTCCATTTTTTTGTGTATTCTATTCTGTTCCGTTGGTTAATCTATGTAATTTCCTTCCGTATTATATTGTCATTGTTGTAAATTACTCCGTGAAGTCTTAGATAAATGTAGTGTTCGCTTATTTCTGTATTCATGTTAGTTTATTGTGTTAGACCAGTGGTGTCTTGACTAGTCCTCGTCACTACTCAACCGAGGTTAGTCTGGATACTTACTGGGCACCGTTGTGGTGTGCTGATACTACACTTCTGCACATTTTTGTGTGCAGATCCATGTATGTACATTGTTAGTAGTTGCGCGGATGATTGCCAAGGAGACTCAAGGCAACCTGTTGTTGCATTCGCAGGCTTCAGAGTCACCTTCTGTTTCTACTCAACTGTTGTATTTATTTCCAAACATTTGTATTTAGAAGTTGTAGAAGATTCGTAGAGCTTATGACTTGTATTATCAGTTTTGGGGAAAACTGTAAATTCTGTCGAGATTCTATATCGAGACTGTTAGTTTTTCTTTTAATATTATTATTATTCTGTAAATGTTAGGCTTACCTAGTCTCTAATACTAGGTGGCATCACGATACCCAATTGAGGGAAATTGGATCGTGACAATGATCTTGTCCCACCTGGCGGTTAAAATAGTGGGTTGTGGGTAGTAGTAGTCTATAACAGTGGGGGGACAACGATAGCAGTGGTGGAAGTATAAGAGAATGGTGAAGTATCATTTTTACATAAATTCTTGATTGTATAACATCTTAATGATATTACTCTTTAATCATTAAGATCTCTTCAGACCTACTAAGTGGTTATAAAATAAAATAAAAACAAATTTAATGGTTTAGATCATAATAATTATTCTAATCTAAAAAACAAATCCACTGAATGACTAAGACCTAAATAATTAAATTCAGACATCCATTAAATGCAAACAAATAAGGCCTTAGACAAGCTTAGTATTTTATTCCCGATATAGTGCTGTGTAAGCTTTCTCCCAAGTAAGTGCATGTTTGGAGCTTGATCTCCAAACTTCCATTTTTTTTTTGTTGAATTGTACATACTTATCACTTTCGTAAAATTATTATTAATTACCAAAAAAAGTTGCATTGCTTTCTTTTTTCTTTACTCTTCATTTCATCTATTTTTATTTGAATTGAAGAAAATATCAAGAAAAATAAAGATTTTACTATCTGATAAAAGAGGTAATCACATACATTTACACGTACAGCTAACAGATAATTATTCATCACATATTAAAATCACACACATATTATAATTCAAATTATACAGTCCAACATCAAGAGGATCTTAATTCAAATTATACAGTCCAAAATGCTTTGAAATTCTGACCGCTAATAACAACCGTATCGGCTGATAGATACTTACACATTCTATGTTTGTGTTTTGTATTAATCTTTGTCATTCTACATTTACTTCACAATCGTGTTCATGCATTTGGCCATGTCATTAAAAATGCAGAGGCTTATGCACTGCAACATGATTTGGCCTCGTTTGTTTGCACTTAATGGAGGTTTGAATCTTAATCATTCAGATCTCAGATATTAAGTGTGTTTGTTTTTAAAGTCTGAGTCTTAATTATTCAGATCTTAATCATTAAGTGTGTTTGTTTTTTTACTTCACAACCACTTAATGGGTCTGAATAGGTCTGTATGATTAAGATCTATAACAGAGACTTAATTTCATTAAGATGCTATCACATATTCATTGTTAACTGCCGCCACCGCCTACCATTATCAACTACCACCATGCCGCCGCCACCACCACCACGACACCATCATCCTCAATCATAGCCGCCACCATTATCGACCATTACCATCCACTATCTCCACCACTCCGACCACCATATATCATTCTCACCCACAATCAACATTCATCCACCTCAACTACCACAGCTGACCACCCCATCACCATCAACAACCACAACCTACACTGCCATTATTATAACCTACCACCCACCCACCCACCACCTTTCTCAATCACAACTACTATCACCACCCACCATTATTAACTATCACCACCCACCACCACCTCTAGTCGGCATTCACCCGTTAGCCATCACCATTAACTATCATATTTTAAAAAATAATATATTTTATTGATAGAATATTAGAATAGTTAATATTTCATTTGAATTTTATGTTTATTAAGTTTCAAATAAAGATAAATTTTATACATTCAGATGTTAAAAATCAAACAATCTTAATTATTTGTATTCAAATCTTAATACACATCTTAATATATTCAGATGCGTATTCAGATTCAGATGTCCTAATCTTAATACACATCTTGATATTCAGATGTGTATTCAGATTCAGACGTCTTAATCTTAAAAAAAACAAATGAGGCCTCTATCCCGGTCATATTTGAGAAAAAAACTAAATTTTCATATTTAAGGAGAAGCAAAATAAATAATATTATAAAAATCTAACAAGGCTAATGACATCAAATCTAACCTTGAGAATTATCCAACGTGAACTGGTAGATTTCTTCACCAACCAATGGCCTGTAGACTAATGATTATAATGGACGAAAAAAATACTTAAAACGAAAAGGAATAGTAAGATTAAGAGCATGTTTGGCTAAGTTTCTAGGAGGCCAAAAATATTTTTGTTCGTTAAACAAGTACTTTTTAGAAAATTTGAGGTGTTTGGCAAAGGCGTAAAAGTACTTTTGAGCACCAGCATAAATATTTTTTCTACTTTTGGGAATAAGCTACAAATAAATAGAAGCAGAAATTAATTTGTTAAAGACAAAAATAACCTTACAATAAATTGATTTTTTTTAATTATTCAATTTAACATTTTTTTCCTTTTTCCTTTTATTTCAACCATACATTTCTTCTATTTTTTATTCAGTCATGCTTTTATTTTCTTTCTCTTATTCCTTAAGAGTAGATTTTAGTTTATATTAAATAATATATTTTGATATATTTAAATTATCATGTAAATCATAAGTAGTACTAGATACTCAATGTTATTACTTTGGAGTAACTATATTTAATATTTATAGAGTTTTTAATTATGCTTTTACTTTATTTTTGTATTTTAATTAATTATTTTACAAGAAATATTTAGTTCCATTTAAAAAAAAAATACTAATTGCAAACTAAACATTTACAACCATTTTTTCGTCATTTTATACTAAAAAGTACCTTTTGGAAATTGATCAAACACAATGAGCTTGCAAAAAGCTCTAAAATCCGATGAGGCATTTCTTGTGAATCACATATAATGAGCGCATGAATGTAAAAATATAGTTTGACTGGACTATTCCAACGGTAAAAATCCTAAACCCCACATTATATTAACCCCTTTTCCCCTTTCTACATATTCTCTAAGCCATGATTTCTCTTCTTCAATCTGAATTTATCTAGCAAAATTGAATTTTTTTTCCCTCCAATTTGAAAGACCACCGTCCTCCTTCTTCGATTTTAGTTGAAGCTTTCTTCACATCTTCTCTCTCAGAGTTTGTTGCTTGCCAATTTTTGAAAATTCAGAGAGGACTGATTCATGCCGGTGTGGTCGGGCATGTGTGTCGAAAATCTCATGAAGTTCGGCAAACCTAGACATAAGTTATTTTCTATTTCTTTGATCTTAATATTAGTACGAATTTGCAGTTTTTATAATTGATTTAGTTGAATATGTTTTTAAGGACAAAGGATGATGTAACTACTTCAGATAGTTTGAGAAGGTGGTTCCTGACCAAGCAAATAAAGTTATTTGGGATTTATTGAAGAGAGTGAAGGCATTTGATCAAAAGAGGGAACGAGTTAGACGACGGAGGAATAAGTTATTTTTTGTTGTTCTACTAGTTGCTGTAATTATTTGATTATGATATTGTTTGCGATTGTTGGTGCCAACAGAATTCAAAAGTGTCTGAAGATGGTTGATAGTGTAAAAATAGGGATGGTTGTTAGTGTTCTTAGTGTTTGAGAGTTTTTTTGGTGATTTCTCTCTACTGTTATTTGGATGTTGGTTGTGTAATGTGTGTAACAAGTTGTTGTAGGATGTTTACAACATATTTAGATGTTGATGTAATTTACAATGTATGAATCATGTTTCGGTCGAATTAGTTATAAGAAGCAGTTGTTATAATTTTTTCTCAGTTGGTGTCTATTGTAGAAGCTGGTAACACCATGAATGTTTTGTGCCTATTAATTCCCAGTATTTATGTAATACAACCAAATGGTAAGAAATTGGTAACAAACTGGGATTGTGTAATCCAAACATCACAAAATTTCAACAGAAAATTCAAGATATAACCTGCTCATAGCTTGTTGTAGAAGATGTAAACAACTTGCATGGCATATTTTGTAACCAAAGATAACGACTTCAAACATAATAATAAAAGGGAATACAATCACATAAACATAGCCTGAATAAGTTCTACAAATGTGAAAAAGTGCAACACATTACAAGTAGTCGAACCATAATAGCAAAATGAGGTTTAACAAAATATAGTAGGTTCTTGGCAAGTCACTTAAAACTACTTGTTGCAATCCAAGTCACTATAGAATTCATAATGCTATTACAATACAAATTGCTGCAAACTAAAGACTGTCAACTAAAAAATCCAAGTCACTGAAGCTATTTCTTGGTAAATTTATCCATGATCACTTGAGTTGCAACTTTTTGTGGTGGTTGTTGATTTGTAGGTTGTCCAACGTTGTTTTTTCGACTTGCACTCATTTGCTGAAGTTGGGCAGTAGTAATTTCATCTCCTCCATTCTATCTTAGTCTTGGTAGCCTAATTCCATCACTTGGATTCACATTTATGTCACTATTGAACCTACTCCCATGGTTGATAACCCTTTCACAAGTAGTACCAGACTGAAAATGTGTAAAGTCTGTATTTGATAGGAAAAATCAAAGAGTAATATAACTAAATTTGTGAAGTGTACTTATATTGAAGACCCTGTCTTTGGGTTAGTGTAACGTCCAAATCCAACATGTCTTAGCCTTTCTATCCAGAAGCAGGTGAAAATCCAGTTGAAGTTCATTTTCCTCTTGGTATTGTATCACTTCATTTAGGATCAGTTTGAGGAATAGCATATGGGAATACATCCCCGGTAGGTCTAATTGTTGTACTACTTGCCTTTCCTCTGCCCCTTCCCTTGCCCTTTCCTCCGATAGTTGCACTTGTTTGGGTACCATTGTCGTTTCCTCCAATCATTGCACTTGTTTGGGTACCATTGCCACTTTCTTTAGCAGTTGAACCAGTTGGTGTAGCGTTGGCCCTTCCTCTTCCCCTTCTTTCAGTTGTTGCACTTGTTTGGGTACCATTTCTACTTCCTTCAGTCATTGCACTTGTTTGGGTGCCATTGCCACTTCCTCTAGTAATTGCACTAGTTGGTGTAATATTACCCCTTCCTCTGCCCCTTCCACCAATAGGTGAAAACTCTCTAGGGCCACTCTAAAATAAAAAAGTGCAGTGTACATGTAGTGAAGTTACATAAATATAATAAGTTACAGAAAATACAATGAAGTTAAAAAACAATGAAGTTCATACATTTGTTGGACATCCTTTTTTGTTGTGGCCAAGTTGATGACAATGTGAATATGTCATTTTAACTCCTTTTTTGGAAAACTTCCCCACCAGACAATGGCTTTGGTGTTGGTGGTTCAATTGTAGGATCGTTACTCAATGGCCACATTTCTAAGTTAGGAATTGGCTGAATGAAGTGCCCCATAAGCTTGTAGGAATTTATCCTTTATGTATCAGTGATCCACATGTTCATCTGGATCTTGCTATAAGTAATAATATGCACGCATTGCATGTTCACACGGGGTGCCTCTCAATTTTCACAACCTACAAGTGCAAGTCTTGAATGTAGTATTTGCAACAAACCTTAACTCTTTGTGTTTGATTTCAAATCCATCATGACCATTCCATATAACTGTGCATTGTCTAGCTAACTCCTTATTCGCTTTTAATATTAGCCTAGTCATAGATGATATATCTGAAATCCATGTCTCATCAATGTCACGACCCAAATTCCCAACCTCAGGGATCGTGATGGCGCCCAACACCACACTTGCTAGGCAAGCCAATGTTAGAAGTCGATTAACTAATTTCCTTGATTAATTACTTGAGCATAAATAAATAAATTCCAATTGAGCCTAATTAAAATAATTCCAAACAAAATAAAATAAAATGATAACAATAATCATTTAAATAAAACGAATCACGAACTAATTATGTAAACAACTCTAAGACTACCCCAGGGTCTGGTGTCACAATTCACGAACTACTAAAGAATACTACAAATAATGGCCGAAAGAAGTAGTGTAACTGTTCTGAATATAATAAAACAGTGTAAATAATAATAGGAGAAGACTCTCGGAATCTGCTAACGCCGTCAGATGTACCTCGTGTCTCCAAATGAATCGGGTGGTCGTCCTGGAATCCTCTAGTGCTGATTAATACCTGGATCTGTGCAAAAGAGCACACAGTGTAGAATCAGTACAACCGACCTCATGTACTGAGTAAGTGCCGAGCCTAACCTCGGCGAAGTAGTGACGAGGCTAAGGCGGGGGTTTAACATCAAACCTATGATATTAATATATATACGATAACACAATAAAACAATTCTACACGAACAAGAAAAATATATCTGAGACGATAATTATAAAACAGGAAGGAAATCTAAACACATCAATTCAAATACTGCAACAATAACAAAATAACACAACCGCCTCTTTCAGGCCTCAACTATTACCAATCTCAAAATTTCCAAGTTCTCAAACTTTATCTTTGAATAAAAGTAGTGCCAAAATATGAAAATAGTAATATAAAATAGAAAGTTTCAAATCTTTATTTTCTTTGAAAATCAGTAAAAATATAAATGTCCTCCCTTATCGCTCCTTGTTGCGGCGTGCAACCCGCTCCCACCTGTCCTTCCTTATTGGTCCTCCCTAAATATATCACATGTATT
>MDKH01066505.1:0-13154 GCA_005239495.1 Nicotiana undulata | reverse complement strand
TTGCTGGTTTTCTGGTTTTTCTGCACAATGATTTTGTTCACTGCGATCGCGGGTGAAGAAATGTGATCGCATAGAGTTAATATGGTCAGGCTCACATTTGTTCTATGAGATCGCATGAAGGGAGGTGCGATCGCAGAGTAGAGGGAGGACAAGTCAGTGCGATCGCGTGGAAAAGGCTGCGATCACACAGAGGAAGATACGCGCGTGTGGTTGGCTGGCAATTTCACTGTGCGATCGCGTGCATAGTGCTGCGATCGCGGAGGTCTGGGAAATTGGTCAGTGCGATCGCAGGGGAAAGGCTGCGATCGCAGAGAATAAATACCTGGGCAGTTAATTAAAAAGCCCTTCCGCGACTTAAACCCTCTTTTACACCATTGTTGAGCGGAGGAGAGCTTTTTGGGCGATTCTTGAAGGAGAAAATCATTGGGTATCACAGAGGTAAGTAATTTGATTATTAAAACTCGTTTATGGGTGATTATAGACCATAATCTCAGCCTTTAATTCATGAAAAACAGTAGAAAAAATTGGGTTTTAGGGCTTGAGATTTTGAGACCTTCAAGGGTCGATTGGAGGGGTCAAACGGACTCCGATTTTGGTGTTCTTTATATATACGCACTCGTGGGAAGATGAAGAACACTTTTCTGTAAAAATTTCTGAGTTTCGAGACGCGGGCCCGGGGGTCGGGTTTTGACCGAATTCGGATTTTTGAGTAAATTTGATATCATTCGATTGGAAATTATTCCTTAAGCCCATATTGATGATAAAAATCTGAACTTGGTAGATTTGGAGCCTTCAGAGGTTGATTCGACAGGCAAGCGCATTGCGGAGTAGTTTCGGGCTAGTTTTAAGGTAAGTAATGTCTTTAAATCATGTCCTGAGGGTATGAAACCCCGGACTATGCAGCCTTTCACGGGTTTTGAAATGAAAAGGTGAAAACTTTGGAACATGCTTCCTATTTAGGCGACTATGGAGTTGCGAAACCGATTTTTTAAGCCTTTGCTTAAATAGTATTTATACATTATGATATGTTTGGGGCTGTAAGCTATGTTTGGGGCCTCGTGCCGATTTGTTTACCCCTTGGGGGATGTTTTTACTATTTTCCTCACTACTATATTATGATTATTCACTCAGTCGTTTCTGTGAAATTGTTTTGACACTCAGAGTATTTTGATACTACTTCTTGAAAATGAAATACTGTTTTTGGGTCGAGAACCCGGTATATTTATGGCCTGAAGGGCAAATTGAGAGTGTCTGACTGAGTGAGGCTGCTGGCCTATATTGTGAGGATGATGTGATATGAGTGAGGCTGCGGGCCTATATTGTGTGTGAATTATGCCATGCTGTGGCTTATTATTGCGCTTGGGCTGTAGGAGCCCCTCCGGAGTCTGTAACACACCCCCAGTGAGCGCCGGTACCGAATGAGTGATGCCCGCGGGGCTTATGAAGAGTGACTGTGAGGATGCCTGATGGGCAGAGTGATTGTGAGGATGCCTGATGGGCAGAGTGATTGTGAGGTTGCCTGATGGGCTATTATTGAAAAATATTGTTACGAGAAATGATTATTGCCCGAGGGGCAGTTTTATGAAAGGTTACGATAAATGATTTTGGCCCGAGGGGCAGTTTTATGAAAGATTTTACTGAGTTTTCAAACTATGATTTACTTCGTTTTCACACTGGTTTTACTGAGAATTTTACTGAGATATACTGATATTGCACTTGTTTCGAAGGTTTTTCTGAAAACTGATTTCGAACTCATTATTTGATGAATGTCACGTGGTGACTTGGTGTTTTACTGGTTTGTGGAATTGTGTACATGTTCTGTGTGTTTATATTACTCAGACTGTGATTTATTTTCATTACTACTGAGTTGGCGTACTCATAAAGACTCCCTGTGCCTCTGTGCACAGATCCAGGTACTAGTTCGCAGCAGTAGCTGACGCAGTTGATAGCAGCATTTCACGGGATTTCGAGGTAGCTGTCCAGCGTCCACAGCTTCTCCATTTCCCTTCCTTATTTAGTCTTAGCATTTGATTCAGAGACATATATTATAGTTTTAGCAGAGTTAGTTTATTTATTCTTAGATGCTCATGACTATTGACTCCAGTTCTTGGGAGGTTGTTTAGGTTAATATGGGAACGCTAATACTTTATTATATTAATTATGATGTGGTTGCTTGCTTATTATTTAATTGTGAACTATTATAATTGAACAAAAAGCGCATTAAGTTGATGGTTGGCTAGCCTAATTCCACGATAGGCGCCATCATGACCTGTTAGGATTTGGGGTCGTGACATGCTAACACATAACGTAGTATTTAACCGCACTATGCTTCGCGTGTTAAAGATTCTTTCGGATACAAAATAGCTTTTTCGCAGGCGGGTTGCTTTTCAGGTCAACAAGACAACACACATAACATAGTATTTAACGCTCTATGCTAACACATAACGTAGTATTTAACCCCGCTATGATTCGCGTGTTAAATATTCTTTCGGATACAAAACAACTTTTTCGCAGGTGGGAAACTTTTCATAGCGACAAGACAACACACATAACGTAGTATATAATCGCGCTATCCTAACTGTGATGACCCAAAAGGTCATCCCGTGTATTTCTAGCTAATTTTGTGTTCGAGGTCATGACACCTCCTTCTATCTCACCTAGATTTACGTGCGCAGTCTGGGCGTATAGCCGGCAAGCCTTTATGTGAAAAACTGAAGAAAATGATAATTTTGTGTTGAAATTTGCACTTAGTTGACTTTGGTCAACATTTTTGGTAAACGAACCCGGACCCGTGATTTAAAGGTCTCGGAGAGTCCGTAAAAAAATATGGGACTTGGGCGTATGCCCAGAATCGAATTCCGAGGTCCCAAGTCCGAGAAATGAATTTTTGAAAGAAATTGTTTTCTGAAAATATAAAAGATTTTTGAAAGCTTAATTATATGTGAAATATGTGGTATCGGGCCCGTATTATGGTTTCGGAGCCTGGTACATGTTTGATCTTAGACTGAATGAACTCTATTAGTAGAGTATTACACTACGGGCAAGCCTATGGCGTATCTGTACGACATATGAATGTTCTTTGTTGAGAGTGAGTGAATTCTTTCCATCTAAAGTTCCTGTTGTTCTGATTTCATCTTTGTGGAACTTCTCTCAATTGTGTGATATGAGGGCATATAATTCAGGAAGAAAAGGTAAATCTTCATCTCTGTATAGAGTACTTTGAGGAAGCAAAAGTGTAACATGGAATGTAGAGTCTTCACTTGAGGTGTAGTTGTTGCACATCTTGGAGTGTTTCTTGTAAAATGACAGGTGTGGCATAAAGGAATAATGCATGAGATGATTAGGCCTAAAAGTGTAGTTTAGCTGCTCGAGGACGAGAAAAGGTTTAAGTGTGGGGTGCTGATAATAGGTGAATTAGACTATAATTATGCCCCTAATGAACCACATTTTGTGTTGCTTTTAATGTAAATATTGATAACAAAATGCTCTGATTAGTGTTTTTCGTGCTTTGCAGGTTATATTTCACGAGAAAAAGGCTTTGGAGCGATTTGGAGTCAACTATGGAAATGTGAGGCCAATCACAGTGATACCCATGAAGTGCACTGGAAATTAAGAGAGAAAAGAACTGAAGACAGGCCACCGCGACCGCGGTGGAAGGAACTGAAGCTAGAAAAATCAGCTAACTGCGGTCCTGCCGTGGTCCTGCCCCCATAACTTAAGAAGAAATTGGTAGTTGCCCCCATAATTGTTGCACCTGATTGGTTCGAACCATTTGAACTTATGTGTGATGCAAGTGACCATGAAGTGGGGGCAGTGGTTGGCCAAAGGAAAAACAAGGTGTTTTACTCCATTTACTATGCGAGTAAGACCCTTGATGATGCACAACAAAACTACACCACCACTGAAAAGGAGCTGCTAGCTGTGGTGTGGGCCTTTGAAAAGTTTCGGGCATACTTGGTGGGAACGAAATTCATAGTCCACACAGATCATGCAACAATCAGGTATCTATTTACAAAGAAAGAATCTAAAGCTAGATTTATGCGCTGGGTTTTATTGTTGCAGGAATTTGATGTGGAGATACGAAACCGGAAAGGCACTAAAAACCAAATAGTTGACCATCTGTCAAGGCTGGAAAATCATGACCATGTGTAGGAGGGTGGAGAAATTAAAGAAGTGTTTCCTGATGAGCAACTTTTTGCAATAACCCAAGACCCTCCTCCATGGTATGCTGACTTTGTGAATTATCTGGTGAGTGGGGTACTTCCTCCGGAAATGGAATCTGAGGCAAGGAAGCGGTTCTTCCGTGATGTGAAGTTTTACTACTATGATGAGCCATATTTATACAAGGAATGTGGTGACCAGTTAATGAGGAGATGTATTCCTGATAAAGAGGTGGAACTGGTGTTGTATGATTGTCATGCCTCACCTTATGGGAGCCATCATGGTGGTGATCGAACAGCGGCGAAGGTGGTACAGTCTGGGTTCTTTTAGCCAACTCTATTCAAGGACGCCCATGCGTTTGTTAAAAAGTGTGACCAGTACCAGAGAACAGGAACGGTCACGAGGAAGCACGAGATGCCCTTGTACAATATCCTGGAGGTAGAGATTTTTTATGTGTGGGGGATAGATTTTATGGGTCCATTCCCACCATCCAGAGGAAACAAATACATTCTACTGGCAGTTGACTACATGTCGAAATGGGTGGAGGCAATTGCATTTCCAACAAATGATGTCATGGTTGTAGCTGTGTTTATGAAGAAGAACATATTCTCGAGATTTGGGACTCCACGTGCCTTGATCAGTGATGAAGGAACCCATTTTTTCAATCGGCTGTTGAATAACCTTTTAGGTAAATATGGAGTCCGTCATTGAGTTGCGACCGCATATCACCCGCAAACAAGTGGACAAGCAGAGGTCTCCAACAGGGAAATAAAGCAAATATTGGAGAAAATGGTGAGTGTGAACAGGAAGGATTGGGCCGCAAAGTTAGATGATGCCTTATGGGCATATAGAACGGCGTACAAAACGCCAATTGGGGCGTCACCGTACAAGATGATTTATGGGAAGGCATGTCACTTTCCCGTTGAGCTCGAACATAAAGCGTATTGGGCCATCAAAAAGCTAAACATGAACCTTGAACCCGCGGGTGAGAAACGATTGCTGCAATTGGATGAATTAGATGAGTTCAGGCTGCACTCGTATGAAAATGCCAAACTTTACAAAGAAAAGACCAAGAGATGGCATGACAAGCATATTAAGCCACGACAGTTCGAGCCAGGCCAACATGTATTGTTATTCAATTCTAGGCTGAGGTTGTTTCCTAGAAAGCTGAAATCGAGATGGTCAGGCCCGTTTGAGGTGGTAAGAGTCACTCCATATGGTGCACTTGAGCTGCGAGCTATACATGGTTAAAGAACATTTTTGGTGAATGGACATAGAGTCAAGCACTATTGGGGTGGTACCATGAATCGTGAGAAGACCAAGGTCGTCCTTGCTTATTAGTGGGGCGAGACTCTGCGTCGTGCCGCAACATTAAATCAGGCGCTTCATGGGAGGCAACCCATTGATTGTTGTACTCGTCGTGCCGCGACGTTAAATCAGGCGCTTCGTGGGAGGCAACCCATGATAGTAGTATTTTCTTAACATGTTTTTGAGTGTGCAGAGCATTTGTGGAAGTGTGTTGAGCAAAAGCTTGGGGCATAGAACAAATCTGGTAGGTGAAAACGAGGTTAAAACTAAATAAAATTCAAAACCAAGCTGAAAGCCTCGGAAGACCGTCACTGCGGTGTGACCGCGGCGGACCGCGGTGAAAGACCCCCTCTGAACCTCGGCGCGACGCGATGAAAGACCTTCTCTGAACCTCGGCGCGACCGCGGTGAAAGACCCCCTCTGAACCTCGGCACAACTGCGGCGGACCGCGGCGTGACCTCGGCAGACCGCGGCGCGACCGCGGTAGAAAAAGCTCTCTGAATCTCACAGCGGCCGCGGTCGGCCGCGTTCGACCGCGACGCGACCGCAGCGAGACATTTCCTGCCCAGGTGCGTCTGAAAAGTGTAAAAAAAATTTATTTTATTTTATTTTTTATGTCACCTTTCTCTTAAAACCCACTAACCCCACCAACCCCTCACCTCCCCTAATTTTCCCCTTCCCTCCCCAACAAAACAAACGCTCCCCTTCTCTCTACCCTGGAGGCCAAGTGTTGGTTCACAGTGATATGTTGTCGTTTCTTGCCCACAACCAACACCACTGATGTAAATAGCCCTCGGGAAGTAATGGTGTGGTGCTTTTTCAATGATAGGGACTTCGACGTTGCCCGGGTGATTGGTGATGAAATGTATATCCGGTCGCTCGAGCTGATCAAAGGGTTCTACTTTCCCTCCCTTATCACGAGGTTGTGCAGATTGGCGAATGTGCTTGAAAGGCCTAGTGATGGGAAATTGCCGAAGAAGGCCGCCTTCAGAGATGCAAAGATAAATGTGGGCAAAGACATTGTCGCGCCCATAGAATTTGATGATGATGAGGCGGTCCCACCCCCTGTTGCACCACCGCGGAGGTCCCATGATGGGTGGATCGCCTTCACGTACGGTTGGATGCAATGTCCAAACGGCAGGCTAAATCAGAGAGCAGATTTATGGCATGGTTCCGCGCAATTGGGAGGGCCTGCAATGTGGACCCAACCTCCGTCTCCGACTCCGAGTGAACTCCAGGGAAGTTTCCTTACCCCTCTGTGCTTTTATTGTCATTTATCATGAGGACATGCCATATTTTTAAGTGTGGGGTGGGATACTTAATTGTTGTTGTTGTATAATTGTACTGGTTATGTGACTTGTGTATATTTGTTGTTTGTTCTAGTTGTGTTTTGTTAATTCGCCTTGGCCTGAAGACGAACACCTCTCGACGGGTCTCTTGAGGGTTTAAGTCGAATATAAAAAATAAAAAAAAACTAAAAAATGTAGGAGACTCTTCATGTTGACGGACCACTCAAACAGTCTTCTTGAGGGAAGTAGTCTAAAGAAAAGACCAAAAAGATTTTTTATTTTCTTTTTAGGTAGTGTAGTAATTCCCCCCTTGGTTTTTCTTTTGACCACGGTTCTTTTCCAAGGGTTTAGCTTGAACCGGGTTAGGTAGATTTGTTTTTCTTTTTGTAGTAGTGATTAGGACTCTCTTGGGCAAGAAGGGCAAAGGCGAGAATGCACCCTTCAGTGTATACACCTGACAACAATCGAAACGAACTCTAGGGTGTAACGCTTAGGCTCACTTGTAGACTCATTTATAATGCCTTAATTTTTCACACTGTGTCTAACTTGAATACTCACTTGAGTGTGTTGATGAACCAATTCGGAATGGATTATGTGACATGTGTGTGTGAGGTAATTACATCTTATTCTATGTCTGCATATGATACCTAGAACTTGCCATGTGTGTGTGCGAAGCGAAGTAGAAGTTTGTTTGGTCTTAGAAAGGATATAGGAAATTCTTTGTGAATCCTTCATAAATGTATCTCCACCGGTAAACAATGTACCATAGGTAACCCCTTTTGAGCTTAAAGTATGTTTCTTTGATAACCATATAACGACCCCTATCCATGTGTTGAATAGCTTGACTGTTTGAACCCTGTACCTCCTATGAGCACTTGAATTGTTAGAAAATATATAAAAGTCAAAGTGTGAGGTGGTAGTGTGGTCGGCAAGGAAAATCATGGAAATAGAATGAAAGGTGCAATTGTATAAAAGAAAAAAATATATAAATAAAAGGAAGAAGTGAAGCCACTTAGATTAAAAAAAAAAAAAGGACAATGAAAACATGTAGTCCTAAATATTGAGTGGCAAGAAAAAGACATTTGCACCTAATAAACGTGGGGTGAATTATAATACAAAATGTGGAAAACAAATTGGCTGAGCAAAGAAAATGGACTGAATGTTGAAGTCAATGTATTAAAAGTGCTTAGGGAGGTTAGTCACTATATCCAAATGTATCTTACCCGTCCCTTAGCCTACATTACAACCAAATAAAGACCTATTGATCTTAGTCTGAGTGAACTCGATTAGTAGAGTATTACACTACGGGCAAGCCTATGGCGTATCTGTGTGACATATGAATGTCCATTGTTGAGAGTGAGTAAATTCTTTCCATCTAAAGTTCCTGTTGTTCTGATTTTATCTTTGTGGAACTTTTCTCAATTGTGTGATATGAGGGCATGTAATTCAGGAAGAGGTAAATCTTCACCTCTGTATAAAGTACTTTGAGGAAGCAAAAGTGTAGCATGGCATGTAGAGTCTTCACTTGAGGTGTAGTTGTTGCACAACTTGGAGTGTTTCTTGTAAAATAACAGGTGTGACATAAATGAATAATGCATGAGATGATTAGGCCTAAAAGTATGGTTTAGCTGCTCGAGGACGAGCAAAGGTTTAAGTGTGGGGTGTTCATAATAGGTGAATTAGACTATAATTATGCCCCTAATGAACCACATTTTGTGTTGCTTTTAATGTAAATATTGATAACAAAATGCTCTGATTAGTGTTTTTTGTGCTTTGCAGGTTATATTTCACGGGAAGAAGACTTTGGAGCAATTTGGAGTCAATTATGGAAATGTGAGGCCAATCACAGTGATACCCATGAAGTGCACTGGAAAATAAGCGAGAAAAGAACTGAAGACAGGCCAACGCGACTGCGGTGGAAGGAACTGAAGCCAAAATAATCAGATGACTGTGGTCCTGCCGCGACCGCGGTGAAACACGGAAATTTCAGGTACTAAAGTGCAAAACACGAGATTGTGTTGCCCAAACCCTATATAAGTGTTAGAAGTCCGCCCAAGAGAGGAAGAGACCTGTTTTTGAGCATCAATTTGGAGAATATTTGATTGTGAGAAGAGATTTCAACAATTAGACCTTCAAATCTTCTTCTTTCATCTATTATTTCGAGTAGTATGATTTATATTGGGTTTTTGCTATCTTTGAGAATGAGTGGCTAAACACCCATTATTCTAGGGTTGTGATTTAGCCATGAATATTGTTATTCGACATTAACTTGACCTTGATTGTAATTTTCTCAATATATGGTTGTTTCTTCAATTCTATGTTTAATTGCTTAATTGTCTGGATAGCAGTTAGGTTCTATATACTATCTATGCTATGCTTGGGAAAGCCGTGTATAGATTAGAGAAGAGTTGAAGAGAGCGCGATCTTAACCCTTCAAGGGAGCAGATTTGTGGTTAGGATAGAATATACCTAGTCACCGTGCTTAATTAAATATCGTGATCTAAGTGCGTTCTAATAGATTAATTTCATAGGAATATAGGCGTTAATCTATTGAGAATAGGCGAGTAGTGCTTCGGAAGAAGGCTATGAGAACAGTTATCGATTAATTAGCAACCATGAGTGAATTATATGAAAGGAAACATTGATTAGAATACAATACAAATGGTGAAACGATCACAACCCTGGATATTTGTCTCTACTGAATACACATCAACACTTTCGTTACTTGATAATTAGTTAATTCTTATAATCGTAGTTTAAGCATAGTTACACTATTGGGTTTTGATTTGGGCTTGATTGAATAACAATTATAGTAAATTAGTGAGTATATTATATAAGTCTCTGTGGGTTCGACATTTCATTTATCATTATATTACTTGTACGACCAAGTATACTTGCGTGTGCGTTTGGGAGCAACTTATCTCCTAGAGGCTGCAAAGTTAGGAATAACTTCACATCTATTCATCTCTGTCGTGCGATTTGAGTTCTAAATGTTAACTGAGTTTCTATTTTATTCTCTTGCAGATGGAGAGAACACGTGCTTCCTCATCTACCGATCAGCAGCTCGATCATCCAGTTGTAGCTCTTACAAAGGGTCGAGGACAAGGCTGAGGCCGTACTAGAGGACGAGGTCGAGGCCGTACTAGAGGACGAGGCCGAGGCCGTACTAGAGGCCGAGGCAGGGCAAGGCTCAGCCCAGAGTAGCAGCCTCAGTGGAGGACCCTCAGGTAGATTTTGCCGATGAGATTCCTGCTCAGACAGTTCCGGTTGGACCAGCTCAGGTCCCAGAGGGGTTCATTGCCACCCCGGTACTTCAGGACGCTCTGGTCCGATTAGTGGGCCTTATGGAGAGCGTGGCTCAGGGCGGTCTACTTCCTACAGCACCAGTCGTCTCTCAGGCTAGGAGAGGGGCCCAGACTCCTGCCACCCGCACACCAAAGCAGTTAGCTTCTCACTTCTAGACTCTAGCACCTCAGATAGCTGGAGTAGCTCAGCCGGCTATTGTGGAATATGTCGTTGAGGGAGAAACTATGTCTGCTGATGCCTTATGGAGATTGGATCGGTTCACCAAGTTGTTTCCTACTACTTTTAGTGGTGCACCATCAGAGGACCCCCAGGATTACTTAAACATTTGCTATGAGGTTCTTCGGAACATGGGGATCGTGGAGACTAATGAGGTCGATTTTGCTACGTTCCGTCTTTGTGGTCCCGCCAAGACTTGGCGGAGGGATTATTGCTTGACCAGACCAGCTGGATCTTCATCTTTGTCTTGGGCTCAGTTCTCCGAGTTGTTCTTGGAGAGGTTTCTTCCAGTTACCCAGAGAGAGGATCCTCGGAGGCAGTTTGAGCGTCTCCAGGAAGGCTCTATGACAGTTACACAGTATGAGACCCGATTCATCACTTTGGCCAGGCATGCTATTATGATACTCCCCACTGATCGAGAGAGAGTGAGGAGGTTTATTGAGGGTCTAGCTCAGCCGATTAGACTACAGATGGCCAGGGAGACATGTACTGATATTTCATTTCAGGAGGCGGCCAATGTGGCCAGGCGGATTGAGATGGTCTTATTACAGGGCAGTGTTCAGGGGTCTGACAAGAGGCTTTGTCATTTTGGCCGGTTCAGTGGTGCCTCATCTGGAGGCAGAGATTATTTTGGTAGAGGTCATCCTCCCAGACCATTCTAGTCAGCCATTCAGGTATCCCGCAGTGCACCACCGGCTCTTATCAGTGCACCGCCACTTCAGAGCTTCCAGGGTGGTTATTCTAGTTGACAAGGACAGTTTCAGGGCCATCAGTCTCAGCAGCAGAGTTCTTGTTACTGTTGCGGTGGTCTGGGGCACCTTTCCAGGTTTTTCCCTCGAGCTTCTAGTGGTTCTCAGCATCAGGGTTCCCGTGCTATGATTCCTGCGCCAGGTGCACCCCCACCCCCTTCAGCCAGCTAGGGGTGGAGGTCGAGGTGCCAGAGGTGGAGGCCAGACAGTTAGAGGTGGAGGGCAGGCTATAAGAGGTATAGGTCAGCCCACAGTAGGTCGACCCAGGGATGTTCAGATTGGTGGGGCTCATCCCCGATGCTATGTTATTCCCACCAGACCTGAGGTTGAGGCCTTTGATGCAGTCATTACATTTATGGTTTCAGTTTGCAGCAAAGATGCGTCGGTTTTGTTTGATCCGAGGTCTACATTCTCCTACGTGTCTTCATATTTTACTCCTTATCTGATTATGCCCCGTGATTCCCTGAGTACTCCGATATATGTGTCTATATCGGTGGGTGATTCTATTATGGTAAATCGAGTCTACCGTTCATGCATAGTGGTTATTGGTGGTCTTGACACCCATGTTGATCTTTTACTACTTGATATGGTGATTTCAATGTCATTTTTGGGATGGATTGGTTATCTCCCTATCATGCTATTCTAGACTGTCATGCCAAGACTGTGATCTTGGCCTTACAGGGAGTACCCCGATTGGAGTGGAGGGGGACTCCTGGTCATTCTCCCGGCAGTGTTATCTCATATATAAAGGGTCAGTTTGGTCGAGAAGGGATGCTTGGCCTATTTGGCTTATGTTCGTGATTCTAGTGCCGAGGTTCCTCCTATGGAGTCTGTGCCCATTGTTCGTGAGTTTCAAGAGGTATTTCCTGCCGACCTGTTGGGTATGCCACCCAATAGGGATATTGACTTTTGCATTGATTTGGCTCTAGGCACTCAGCCCATTTCTATCCCGCGATATCGTATGGCCCCACCAGAGCTAAAGGAGTTGAAGGATCAGTTACATGACTTGCTATGTAAAGGCTTTATTATGCCTAGTGTTTCTCACTGGGGTGCGCCAGTGTTGTTTGTAAGAAAAAAGATGGCACAATGAGAATGTGTATTGACTACCGGCAATTGAACAAGGTTAATATTAAGAATAAGTATCCTTTGCCGTGGATTGATGATTTGGTTGACCAGCTTCAGGGTGCCACAGTATTTTCAAAGATTGGCTTGAGATCTGTTTACCATCAGTTGAGGATTAGGGCATCCGATGTCCCTAAGACAGCCTTTCGCACTCGGTATGGTCATTATGAGTTCTTGGTGATGTCATTTGGGTTGACAAATGCCCAACTGCTTTTATGGATTTGATTAACCGAGTGTTCAGGCCCTATTTGGATTCATTCGTAATTATCTTCATTGATGATATTTTGATATACTCCCGCAGCCGAGAGGAGCACGAGCAGCACCTTTGAGTCATCCTCCAGACTTTGAAGGACAGTCAGTTGTATGCCAAATTTTTGAAGTGTGAGTTCTGGTTAAGTACAATTGCATTTCCTGGCCATGTTGTATCGGCAGAGGGTATTTAGGTGGATCCGAAGAATATTTCAGCAGTCAAAGATTGTCCTAGACCCACCTCAGCTACAAAGATTCGTAGTTTCTTGGGCTTAGTAGGTTATTATCGTCGGTTTGTGGAGGGCTTTTCATCTATTGCATCCCCGATGACCAAGTTGACACAGAAGGGTGCCCAGTTCAGGTGGGCATCTGAGTGTGAGGCGAGCTTTCAGAAGCTCAAGACAGCCTTGACCACGGCACTGGTGTTAGTTTTGCCCACAGGTTCGGGGTCATATACCATGTATTGTAATGCTTCACAGGTTGGACTTGGTGCAGTTTTGATGCAGGATGACAAGGTTATAGCTTATGGTTCACGTCAGTTGAAGGTTCATGATTTAGAGTTTGCAGCCATTGTCCATGTGCTAAAGATTTGGAGGCATTATCTGTACGGTGTGTCTTTTGAGGTGTTCACGGATCATAAGAGTTTGCAGTATCTAATCAAGTAGAAAGAGTTGAATATGAAGCAGAGAACATGGTTGGAGCTGTTGAAAGACTACGACATCACCATCTTATATCATCCGGGGAAGGCCAATGT